>SCDZ01001128.1:0-14469 GCA_004143845.1 Drosophila lacertosa | reverse complement strand
TGAAAGGTCCGAAAGAATGAAAAAGGTCGCCTTTATGTTGAATAATGAGACGAAACATTTGTGTGTTATCTTGGTCGCGCCATGGATGGAATGTATGGTAAATGGGTTATTTACTTCCCGGACGCCTCTCAGGCCGTAATGAGGCCGGATGAAATTTTTGGAAGCGCCCGTATCTATGAGAAGCATCGTATCAACCCCCGCTACTCTTCGTCGGATGACGGGTAGGAGGGACCCCCCCCCCCCCAAAAATTTTGCCGGCATCAGATTCGTAACCCCCAGCCGCGTCAACGTCAATTTGCGTTTCCGCGGTAATAGCGGTACTGCTGTACGACTCTGCCCCTTGTCCCGCTTTTAGCGCGACATGGTTTAGCTTTTGCTGTTTCTTTAAACCGCTTGTGCGATCTGATGTGACCTGCCTCTTATTCAAGTAAGCTGGGGCTTGACTGGTTTGCAGTTCCCTCGACAAGGACGGGTCTATTTCCATGGGTTCACTTGCAGTTCTGTAATTATGTTGTCTGATCTCCGCTGGTTATACTGGCCCTGTGGCCTGTGTTGCTTACTGAAATGTGAGTTTCTATACCCAATTGTCTGTGTTTCAACTTGCTGAGAAGGCTTTTTTGCGACCGGCCATGCATTTTTGGACTTGGTCCACGCTCTCTAAGCTCCTAGCTCTTTGCAAAACTGGCTGCAAACGCATACCTCTCATGATTGGACTCGACCTCCTGCACGAGTGCCAGAGACCTCCTGCACGAGTGCCAGAGCCAAGGGTAAATCTTTTGGCTTTGCTGCAAAGAGCACGTCCGTCAGACTACGCTTGAGTCCTGATATGAATATTCGTGCGTCACCACGGAATTTTTCGCAAAGGCCTTTAGCCATGGCCGGCTCATTGGACATGATGACCTTGTTGGCTTTTTCTCCACCTCGTCATAATACTGGAGCAATTGTAGACCAACCTGCCTTAAGGTACCTTATTCCTGCTCTATGACATATATGGGCCTCTTGTCACTGTACGTAAAGTCAATGAGACTTATGATCGTATCAAACCAAACCTGATCTTGCTTCGTATTATTATAACCGCCTGATAATGGCTCGAACTGCCATTATACGGCTTGAATATGTGCTAAGCAGCCAATGCCGCTTGTCTCCAGGAAACATGAGAACCGTGTACTCCTGTGAATTCTGTCAAGCATTTGACAGCATCGAAAGGCTTGTCACAGCGAATGTCGTTTCATATTTCTATGGCAGCATATGCCTATACCACCGGAGTGGCAATATGAGCTGCTGTTATTTACTCACAAAGCTCATTTATTTTGTGCACCAATTCTTGCTCTCTCTGCTGATTGGCAGCCGATTGAGTAGCAAGGGCGTTGCTAACGGCCGCTTGTATTAGCGCGTTTAGTTGTTTTGGGTCCATGTTGCCTATTATCGGGGAACTTAGTGGGGCTCGTTTAGCAATAGCAATTCGAATGCGACCCTCACAGTCAGACTCTAAATCACTGTAATGCCGGCGAGTTGTTCTATATTGGCGGAACGGCGAATTCATGGGCATTCGGCCTTGATCAAATAAGCACAAAATTCATGCAAAAGATAAGGAATAAAAAATAAACCAAAGATCGACGGTCAGCGACTCGCTGGGTCGTATTACGCTACAGCGCTGGGTAAAGACAAATATATGCTGGCCTTAAATAATATTTATATTAGACAGTAATGCAGAATGAACTATCTACTCTCAGTGCTATTTAAGTAACTTGTCAAATCGCTATTTCTTGTCAATCAAATTCTTATAGAAGCTTAAAGGGCTGTTGCCAATATTAACTTAATACTTAATTAGTTCCGAAAAAGTGAAAAGATAACGTCGACTTAAGCCAACTATATATATATATATATATATATATATATATATATATACTACTTTGTTTAATATTTTGGGTTGTCTAGCACTGTCTATTCTAGAGGGACTCCTCCTTTGTGCCGCGCTGCAGTCACGAAGCTCACAGTTCCCGCGCTGCAGTTATCGCTATCCAAAGAACTCCAGTGGCTTCGTTAAACAAATAATTTTTCCTGGCACTTAAGCGCACCTCAGGCAATCGTATTATGATACGAGTTAATTTTATCTTCACTGCTGCTGCCAAGTTTACTTGGGCCAGCAATCACAAATTGTGTAATGCTCTATATCATTTTTTGACCAGAATACAAGCGTGGGTAATCACAATGATCCCTTTTATTTTGTCACAAATTGTTTTGATGCTCTTTATGTTATTTCTTTTGAGCAGAAGTTCTTATTTCATAGACGGTGGTTTTCTAATTTTTATAAGATACGCGTGGGTAATCACTATGACCATTTCGTTGGGCGCCAATTATTAAGTTTTTTTGTTTAATGTATTTGAATATAATAAACATATGTTTTTACAAAAAAATGATTTTTTTTTCAACTGATAGTCGGAGCTATGATGATCAGTTCATGTGACTTCACAAGACTAGACGTAGTAGCTAACACCTACGGCTAAGTCATGGTCGGCGATCCAAAACAGTTATGCGCGATAACAGACTGCGACTTAACTCACTCATCAGCATTGTATACTGATGATGTTCAACTTATTTTACCGTACTCCGATTACTTAAATCTTTCTTTTTGTATTAAAATTGTTCTAAGTACATGTTTATGACGTTTTGCCGTACTATGACCCATGTAGTTAGCTATCCCATGGATAATTTTCCCTTGCAACACATCAAGGCTGTTAAAGACCCTGGTGTTCACCTAGATTCAAAGTTAAGTTTCAATAGTTACATATCCATTATTGTAAACGAAGCTAAAGGAGTTCTTGGTGTTATGAAATGTTTGTCGAAAGAGTTGAATGACCCATTCACAATAAAACTTTTATACATCTCATTGGTACGTCCAATCCTGGTATACTGACCGCAGTAAAAAATTCAGCAAGATCGGATGGAGTCCCTTCAAAAGCAATTTGTTGGTTTTTGACCTACGTGGTGTAAACTGAGACACTTATTTTAGTACTCCGTCAGTCTTTTATTATGGAATCTTCCGTCGCTAACAAACTGTAGAACAATACTTGGTGTTGTTTTTCAACATAAGTTAATTGTTAGCGACATAGATTCACCTTGTATTTTAGGTCGTCTAAGTCTCTGCGTCCCCTTTTATTCATTTCGGGTATTATGTACTCAGTTGAATACCCTATATCACATACTGTCGGGTCACGCAGCCGCTTAATTTATATACTTAAGCTAACATATTTAATAGTCAGTCAACTTCTTTATTGTATAATTTGTTTGCGCTGCCCACTGTACTTCTTCTAATTGCTTTATGCTAATCTTAAGTTTTTGTAAACACGGCCAAGCTGTCCACGCTCCTTCGCTACCTTCTCGCTCTCTATTTGATCTGAGCATTGACCATTTAGCATGTGACTATCAGTTGCGGATAAGCGCAGCTCTATCTTACGGTACCGTAAAATTTTACAGAACGAGGAGACCATTAGCCACGTCGTCTATCTTCGGTATATGATTCGCATTGCTGGAATTATGAGACCGATTGGTTTAACTATAATATTTTAAAATTCCTTTTATTTTAGGTATTATATATGTATTTACAAGAGTTGATTTATTTTGAAATACAGAATCATCTGGGAATTCATACTGGAAGTCTTCTAGGAAGTCGGCTGTGATTGAGGCAAAGGCCCAATTTCGGAAACATAATTCGGCCTCTTTCTAGTCGATATATTCTTCAAGTGGCTTATATTCCCAGTTAAACCCTGACCACCGCCTGATCCTGTTACAGTGTTCCCCTTTCCCTAAAGTACACCATATTTACTAGGGACGAAACTGGGTGTTAATCTATGTGGAAACACAACATTTTTGACTAATAGCTTGTCTCCTACTTCGTTGTCAATTTCCCTCGCCCCTTTTTTATATAGCTTAGAACATTGATGGAAGACGCTAACAGTTCTTCGAGACGCCGTTGGAATATTTCGAGACCAGATTTATTCCGAACATTTAATTGCTTGTACCGGAACACACCCTTTGGAGTTATGAATCTTGCTGCTTGTTCGTCTCATATCTTTCAGTTCAAATTGGTGGTAGGCATCCTTTACATGAAGTCGCGAAAAGAATGCGGCACCTTTCAACTTCGTCATGAATGACTCAAAGGTTGGCACTGAGTAGTGTTCCCTCATTACCGCTTTATTGGCTACCCGCATGTACAGACATGAACGGATATCGCTAAATTTTTTAAAGGCTACCACGATCGTTGTTCAACGCTTCTTTAAGTTTAGCTAAAATTTTTTTTTCGATAGCGGCTGGAATGCGCCTCATTGGCTGTTGTACGGGACTCACTTTCAGGTTAATTAAGAGGTTGGCCGTTAGTCCATTTCACTTGGAAAATGGAGTTATGAACTCAGTCCGATTAACTTGCAACCCCAATACGAGATCATTCAATTGTATAGCGGTAACTCTGCCAAGTAGTGATTGTGTAGCATTTTCAATTTAATGAAGCAATTACCTCTGTGTTGGAGCTGACTGATATGGGAACCGCGTAAATACAAATTACGTTAAGCAACTGGTTTGAGGTGTAGCCAAGAAACTTTCTTTCGGAATTGGATCTGATGTTGAAAACTACTGCTTTGTTATGCTTCATTGACAACCAATTCGCTTGGCTGGCTAAATTAAAACGGGACCCTAAGTAATTAGGGGGATAATTAGCAATCTGTCAATTAATCGCCGTTATCATCGCTGCGAATCCGGAAACAATATTCTTTTGCTGGTTTTGTGTCCGAAAAGCTACCTACATCCCGATCCCGTCGCAATTCTCTCCGTGATCGCTTGGTGCGATTATTGTTGGGTTGTGTGCACTGGCGGTTAAGGTTTGTTCTGCATTTCCGGGCGAAATGACCGATGCGCGTGCATTTGCTGCTTTTCACTTGCCGTGCTGGACTCGTCCGCGTGCCCAGTGCGCCAACACCTGCCACATTCGGTTTCCTATGCCGATTTTCGAGTTCATATTTTGCTTATAGTCTCCTTACACAATTTAGTTGCTTGGATTATGATTGCTTGCTCATTTTCTAGTCTACACGACAAGCTTCAGTGATTTCAGCCAATATATTGTGGTATGCACACATATCGAGAGTACACTGTACCCAGTGTACTTCATATATACACTACAGTAACACTTAGTTTCTACATATACATAAATTATAAAAAGCAACGGCCATTGGTCTTAGTTACATTAACACATGTTATATTCAAGTGCCTTTCAATTGCTCCTAAATATGATCGCAACATTCCTGTGCGACTACGATCAAGCCGCATTGACCGTTCACCTATATAAGTGCATAACACGCTCTGTCCAGCAGCGACGTTTCCGTTGCCAATATATAATACGCTTATTTACAAACGGCTGCTCTGCCACTAGATTTTTTGGTTAAGCAGCGCGCAGCCTTTAGGCTATGATAGTTTAAAAATAACAATTGAACGAACTTTGATTAAAGAACATTTGAAGCAACCAGTAAAGTCGCTCGCTGAAACTCAAAAGGCATGATATTTACAGTATGCTCTTTATCTAAGAACTTTTTCATCAATTCGAAAGAAGTCCAGGAATCCATAATTTTGATTTTTAAGCAAAGCTCTGCAACTTCACCCTTTGTGGATCCAAAATAGCATTTCTGCATTTGCAGCCGCAAAAAAACTATGAATTTAGCAAAACTCCGGCCTTTCAAAGAAAAAAGATTCCAAAACAGATGCCTCTCGAAGGTTGAATTTGTGTTAGCGAGATATAAGCATTTACTTTATTCACAAAAATCAAAAATACATCGGTCTGTTTGTCTTTATTTGGATCGATTAGAGCATCGGGCAACAAATAAGCGACCGTTTGTAATAATTTAATTCATTTTATTTTATAATTTGTTAGTTTGTTTTATTTTTATGTTTTTGCTGGCTTACGTGACTACAATTAAAGACTCCGCCTTTCCTGATGGGATAAAAATGCTCGTTTTGGAAATCCCACTGAGGTTTCGTCATCCCTACCCTGCGAAAGTATTCAGAGAATAAATCGAGCGGAATATACAGTCAGACAATGTGCAGCTAAATATTCAAATGTACACAACTCCAGCTTTTGCTTTGCTGGCCAAACTAATAGCCTGAAGAATATTTTAAGAAAATCATTGCGAACCAGGCAATCATAATTAATACCTTTTTTTTGTCGACGTGCGGTGACCCATGCTCGGGAATTATAACAATAATAAACTATAGACCCGTTGTACCTTACTATAAGTTGAGACTAAATACCAGTTCCTAAGCTAGCTCCTCAAAGTGTGGGGACGCAGCGTAGGCAAAGGCAGAACAACAAACAGTAGCGCCATATGGAATTTATCAGATGCAATTCGTACTTGACGAAAATTTTTATAAGCATGATTAGAGATTTTCACAATATTGCACAAGCAAGACGATCAGTGGCCGTTTAGAAAGTGTCTAGTGGCATTTTCTTTTCCACACGCTTGTGTTATAACCTTGTATAATCTTAAACATAACAACTAGGCGACTCAATTGTTCATTTCCGCCTGTCCAAATAGTTGAAAAATTAACATTTTATTATATACATAATATATAAAACAATACCTTTATTGTTTCTTACGATAACTGACTCCATTTCATTTATCTTGAATTAAGTGTAAGAGTGTAAGAAAAACTGCAAGCAAACACCAATTTTTACATAAGTCCGATTTGCTCTTCGTTCTACGTTCTCAAGTTTTTTTAAACAGTTTGACACGAAAATGTTTTCACAATGGAACATTTTTATATTTTTTGACTTCCACGCTTAATAAAACAGGCTATGGTTATGATTTCAATATATTTTTTTGTACACGTTGTTACTTAACCAATTATCTTTTAAAATTAATTAACAAAAATTCAAAATCAATTCATGGGTTATAAGATAATTAACAAAAACAAAAAAATGAATTAAATTCAAGTGCAAGATCAGAATCGTCATAGGCTAATACACAAATGTGGTAATTAAAAAAGTTCGCTGTCAAACTTTTTTAATTCGCTCACCATATATATGGTCAAGAATATTTAATTGCACTTCCTAACTCAATTACATATTTACACTATAAAATTTACTTATTTTAATATTAAAAAAAAAGGGAAATTTAAAGGGTTTTGCAACAAAAGACGAAATAAATAAAATGCATTTTTTTGTGGCTGGCAATGTTACCGTGAAATTTACTATATGTGACACATTCAAATCAAGCGAGGCTACTTTTTAATTTTTAAAGCGCCCTGTTTTCATTTTTTATGCTAACTATGCGGACGTTTGTTAGCGTAAATACAAAGAGTATTATTTTATGCTAATAAAAATAAAAAACCAAATTTATAATAGCCTTTACAAATGTGTAATGCTTAAGATTCACCTATTTTTGAATTTTACAAATGCAGCAGCATAAACTATGCAATCAAGTACTGTATACTTTTGGTTTATTTTCTTTAATTAAGTAATCACCGCTATTTATACAGAGTGGTTACAAAATACCAAGTCCTAATAGTATATAGGTAGGTAAGAGTTTTATAGCTAAAGTGTGGAGTAAGTGCTATTCACCAACTATGCCAACTTGTTTGTTCCTGTGGACAATTGCTTAGAAAAAGCAAATGTTATACATTAATTTGCTAAATAAAACCAATTCTTACGTGTCTTAATCTGCTCCTTCTGGAATGATACGTTTGAACATTTTCAACGACATAAATAGAAATAATTGCCTGAGATATAACCAAAGTGGATATATGTACATACATACATGTATATGTAAAGCTGACAGCATTGAAAACAGATTAACATACATACATAAATAAATAAGTATGTAAAAATATTTAACTGCTAAAAAAATAGAAAGTTGGTTTAAGTATCAAACAAAAACATTCCAAATTACGACTAGGAAGTTTAATCTTATCCTCGAAACAAGGTTTTTTTTATTTGTGTAATTATAATAGTGTGTGATTCTGGCAGACAAGTGTTTAAGAATTTTCAAAAAATATTCAATATAGTGTAAATAATGAAAAAGAAGACGGAGTAAGCGTGGCCACTTGTTTTATACCCTGAATATGTTGAAAATGGGCAAAACGCTAAAATCGCTTTGTGCAAATGTATGTACATATGTACATACATACCTTGGTTCGCAGATTATTTCGTGCAGTAAAAAATAAAAATTTCAAGCTGTCACTGGATAACTATGAATGAAATTTAACGTAGTATTTTAGTCAAAATATTGACTTATTTAATACATAAAAACAATCTTAACCATAAAAAGAAAACAATAACATAACAAAAATTCAATTTCGGGCTTTTTTCACGTTAGAGCTTATTTCGTGCAGTTCCTTTAAATTCAAGAAACTGTAGATTTGAAGTTTTAAATACCATTGAAAATTTCAATACAAACTAATATATATTTAATGAGTTTTTGGGCTTGGTCACGATAAAGTAAGAAAAAACTGGATGAATTACCAACACGGCACCGCGTATAATCATTGAGCAACGGGATTTGGTTCTCAAACACTTTAAAAGTATAAAAAGTTAATGAGTCATCGCAGCAATGGTATCCTTAAGCCCCAGTACGGTACAAAAATAATTCAATTCAATTCAACGCTATGTTTGTGAAAATCGGGTTAAAGATAAAGGTTGAAATGCACCGCATTAAATTTTCAATGACCATGAGAAGCGACGTATAATCCGGCTATAATCCAGCAGCTTAAAACCATTCACAACTAACTAAAACAAGAAGTATCGACTAAAATTCGCTAAGGAGTTTGGAACTCATCCCATTTCATTGTGGAATGACTTGATATTTGCGGATGAGTCCAAGTTAAATCTATTTAGTATAGAAGGAAGCAAAATATGTTTGGCGGAACCAGACGCCGAGCTGGAAATTAAGCATTTGAAAGCCACGGTCAAGCATGGAGGGGGATAGGCCATGGTTTTAGCCTGGCGTAGGTAATCTCAATTTTATTGTCGGGATCATTGATGTCAAGGTGTATCTTACTAAATTAAAAGAAAACTTACTATCAGGATAACAACCACAGGCACTCTGTAGGCTTTGTAAAGGTTTGGCTTATCTGGAACTGCCCTCATGTTGTCAAAACAACATCGCAGTCTCCAGATTTAAATGTAGTTGATTAATTTAATTTATTTGAAATATTGCACAAGGAAAATATCCAATATAAATGACCTTACTGGAGGAAATGCAAAAAATTCCAGTTGAAACGACTAAAAAAATTAGTTTTTTAATAGAGATTCGCTTAAAAGCAGTTCAGAAACAGAACGGTTTAAAATTAAGAATAATAATGAAACTTAAACTAACTGCACGAAGTAAGCCGTGATATGAAAAATTCCCTTAAAAATTTATTATTGTTTTATTTTTATGGTTAAGGAGATTGTTTGTCTTAATTAAATATGTCAATATTCCGAATTAGATTTAACGACTTAAAATTTTTACTTTTAACTGCACGAAATAACCTTTGACTCACTGTATGTATAAAACAAGCAAATCTGAATAAACAGCGCAGCTTACTTTGTAACGAAATGAGAATGTACAACTAACGATAGTCTCTGAAAAATGTTGGAAAACCTAAAACAAGGATGGAAAATAAAAGCAGTCCCACGGTCATGTTTAAACATTTTTCCACGGTACAGTGAAAAATTTTAAAAGTTTTTGAAAAGTTACGAATTTTCCTGAAAATTGTAAACAACAATATTAGAATAACTGCACTCCTTACACCACTAAGTAGTTGTCTTTTTGATTGGGCGATTTTCACATTTTTGCTTATTGATTCAGCCGGTCTACCAATAAGAGGTCAATTGATATAAACTGTCCTCAAGTCTATAAAACACTTTTTGGTAGTTTTTCCATATTCTGGTTGTATCATGTTATCGGTATCTAGACTTGCATACACATATTCAGTCGGAGTTTGCTAAAAAAAAATCCTACTTAAAAGCTATCTTTTGACTAATTAAATTATAAATCCTTAGGCAAATGTACTTTATTTTCATTCTCTATTAAAGTTGTGTTTTTAATGTGGTAAATTTACCAATTCAAAAATTATAAACATTTTGTTTTCTTGATATTTATGACAGTTTAAATTAAGGCTTCGTTTTTTTTTGCGATCGTTGTGATAAAAATATTTGAATTTAATTAATTAATATAAAATTACATTTAACTTGAAAATGTATTTAAAAATTCTTGACCCGTTGATTAAGAAATTATTTGTGAATGAAATCAGTGATCTCTGAAACAGCAAAACTATAGATGTAAGTTGTTCGGCTATAGATTTTTTTGTACCAAAAGTAAAAAGAATTTATAATTTGTCCCCCAATATCTTGATTTAGAAAACTTTCAGTTTTAAAAGCTAGATCACATCCTGTAAAGAGTATATTTTTGTATTATTTCTATAATTTATTTTTAATATTTTAAATTAGAATGCTCTTTTTCAAGTTTATTTCATGTATATGTATAAACAGTTCCTGACATCTTATTTCGTGCAGATGCAACAGTTAGTTTTAACAGCATACAGTTGCTTAACTATAAAATATATTAAAAAATTAAATAAAGTTTTTTGGAACAGTATTTTAATACCAATAAAGATTATGCATTTGCTAATTTTAATCTTATAAATAGTACAATAAATCTTAGAAAACCTAAATTGTTGACTTATTTCATGTCACTGCTTATTTCGTGTACTGCACTAATTACAATTAGTGGAATTAATTACAACAAATCTTAAATTAAATATTGGTATAAGTTCTCATTTGCCCTCTTCAAGCAGCCAGTACTGTACAATACAAGCCTTGAGCTTTACTACGTTGTCTTGGTAAAATCTGAAATGCTTCCGTATACCCAATTTTTCGGCGCTTTGGAGCAAATTATCCTTCAAAACTTACAATTTCTTATTTTTATCCAAAGTTCCAATAATAAATGCTATTTATCCAACACCTGAGTCGCCATAAATGCACAAACCATGACACTGCCTCGCAATGCCTTACCATGTGAGTTACACGCTGTTTTTGCAGCTGGGTATTCGGTTGTAACCGAACATATTGCATACCATCGGAACCAGAGATGTTAAATTTCAATTCAACAGCAAAAATATCAACACGCTCCTTGGCAAACTTTAGTCGGCATAGCTCATTTTTCTTATTGATAAAGCAAAGCTTTCTTTCTAGCTACTCGCTCGGCGCGCGTTTTCTGCCCAACGTCTTTTGCCAATTCATTCTCATCGTCCACAGCCAATTGGTGTCGATAGCTTAGGACTTGCCTTAATTTCACGTACTATAATTTTATCATCAGCGTCTTTGAAAATCTTGTTAGGTGCGTTCCTACCCTTATCCGCTTCTCGATTTTCTCGTACAAAACGTAGGATGATATTTTGTACATTGCTAGGGGTAATATCGACTATTTCGGCAATATTTCGATGACTTTTGGCATTTTTGAAGGGACCAATTCTATCTATTTAATCGTACGAGGACATATTTTTGTAATTCACCAAAATATTTCATTTTCCAGTGTGACTAAACCCATAGACAGGTAAAATATTTATATGACTATTAGTTGATGAATAGAAAGTAGAAGAAAATTCGTTAGCAATATACAATTCGGAGATTAAAGCTATGCATGGTAACTGCGCGTTTTATGAAATTTAAAGGTACTAGATTTAAGAGACAACAATAAATAAATCTTCACTTAATTTTTTTTGGTAACTAATAGTTTTGTTACTAAATGCTTTCTAAATTAAGCATTACTTCTGCACAAAATGGTTGCAAGCAACTGTATATATGAGACAGCGGCTGAGTAGAGTGGGCCCGAAGCAGTATGTGTGTCGGGAACTACAGAGTACACCCTTAATTAATTGTTTCTACCTTAAGATAAGGCTTATATTGAACATTGTAGTGTTATTTTCTCTGAAGCTGTAGAAGATGTTGATTTTGAAGGGTTCGATAGGGCTTACATATTGAATACTAACTGTTCAAATTAAAACTTTAACAAGATTTAAATAAAATTAAACAATATTTTATTCAGACATTCACATTATTATATTATTTTATATTTCAGATTTAGCAAACAAGTTTAGGGGTTATTCAACGCAAATTTAAAATATTTAACATTGAGCCAAAGTTCTATATACTATTACTATACTTGTCAAATATTCAAATTAATGTTAAATTTAAATGCCATGGATACCACAAGCGCTACTGGTCGGCGACGAAACAATATATGCGTTAATGCAGAGGACAATGCACTCGATCAAATAACTAAAGAGGTATGATTGATACAAATGCTTATCTGTTATAGTATTTGTATTTATTGTTTTATAGACTTTCAAAATTTGTTTTAAATAACGTAAAATATGTCAATTAATATATTGTTGACTTTTTGTAAGCAATAAGGAAATTTGCGTCGTACTATTTGTCGACTCTGTACACATATGCATATATTCAAGTTAATGTAATAGTTAGCCACTCGATCCATCTTCTAGGCAATCCCAACACAAAAATGTTGCAGAAATATTAGAAGCGTATTGAGGATAGTATTTATTAATTTGACGTGCGAAATCTTGTAATTAAAAACCTTTTTGTGCGCAAAGCTCATCATTCACACAATGCTGCTATATACCTAGCGGCCCGGCTATAGTTTTAATGCACATATGTATAACAAGACCATAGTATAGTTGGTATTTTAAAAATCAATATAACTTTTGTTTACATAATGTATATAATATATATATACAGTAAAGCAAATAAAAAACAAAATTTCCATTTATTCAATATCTAATAATTACCTACAAATTAACAAAAAAAAAAAATCAACGAAGGGGTGCACATGAAAAATGAGAAAAAAAGAATCCAAAAACAATTTGTATGTACTCACTTAATCACCTTTAACATTTCAATTATAGTAGGTGCAAAACAATTAACAAAATTGTATTGCAAGTCTTACCGAGAAAGTCTATTCGTCCCGTTAATTTGCTACTAAACTTAACACAAGTCTGTCGGTGGTCAAACGAGTCCAAAAAATCGACGTAATGTTTCGGTTGAAATCGCTCTTATGGGCCGCTCTCGACTATTAACAGATGCAGTTTGTCGAATTATGATGTCTAAAATGAGAATGGATAAGTTGCTAACACCAAAGGTGGCGTCTTTGGACATTCATAATGAAGTAAGAAATAATAATAATTTTACACGAATGGAAACGGGTAATTTGGTCAGAAGAATCAAAATTAAATAGACCCAGGATCCCATTCAACGACACCATGTGAAGCAAACCATAAAACACGGTTGGGACGATATAATGGTTTGGAGCCGCTTCACCTGGTAGAGCTTTCGGCCACTACACAAAATATTTAGCATAATGAACAAAGAGCAATATCCGAACATATTGATTTAATTGATCGATGTGCTTAGAACAAAGCTGACATAATGTTTCAGCAGGATGCGTGCAAAAATCTTTGGCTGAATAAAATTTTCAGTTGATTAAGTGCCCGGCTTAAAGCCCTAACCTTAACCCAACTGAAATATACGGTTAATTGTTAAAAGCCGATTGGGACAATATCCATCTGCCACCTCGAGAATTTACGGCAAAGGGTGCTTCACTAGTTGTGCCTTATACCCATAGAAATCTTGAAAAAGCTGGTCGAAAATATACCAAAACGTATAGACAACGTTATAAAAAATAAGGCCATTGGACCAAATACTAATATTATTATGAACTAATAACTAACATTGATATTTGCAGCTAAGAAAATTGTAATGTCAAAGGTGGATCAGTGAGTACATACGTTAGGTTTTTTTATTCATTTTTTTTCTCATATGCATCATGTAGTTTGCTTAGAGCTTCATAACTCCGCCCACTGCACAGCAAGCAAAGACGACCCAAACACAAAAAAGTGTGTAAAAATATTGCCCGAAATCTTGTAAGCGCTGAATGTCTTTCAGATATCTAATCTGATCACTCGCCTGTTCTAATTAACCTACTCCGACAGCCAGAAATCGTTGATCAATCGATTAGATTGACTTCACAGAAAACTAATTCGGTTAGATACAAAAAATATATAAGTTCACACATTGAGATAAAACCTCTTCTCAATGCCGAAGATAACATCGACAACTTTGTTAACGCACTTGAGTCCGTCTTAGTCACCGCCGCTTTACTTTCAACACCTCAAAATACACAAGCACATTAAAACCAAAAGAAGACAAATCTCTTCAAATCGAGCAGTTTGTCCTTGAAAAGCGACGCTTACGTCGAGAATGACAATACCACAGATCGCCATCTGCACGGCAAAAGTTAAAGGGGGCCACACGTAAGCTAACCAAAGCCTTAAACAAAGAAGAAGCATATGCCGAACGCCGCTACATAGAAAAACAATCGACATCTTCTACAAAACACTCACTTTGGAAAGCTCAAGTCTTAGCTCGCCAAC
>SCDZ01001127.1:0-13741 GCA_004143845.1 Drosophila lacertosa | reverse complement strand
AAACTAAACTCTCGTCTCTCTTGACACTCATCACTCGTGTCCGCTGCTAGCATCGTCGCTCTCCTTGGCGATCTCGCTGCCCTGTGCAGATTCCCACAGCGGCACTTGCTATCTGGATAATTGCTTGTAGACTAAAGATAGTCGCTTTTCCTGGTATTGTTCTAGCTGATCTTGTCCAATTTGCTTTCTTGACTCGTCGGCATGGTCCTCCTTATTATGAATTGGCAACAGATATATTTTTTTAACAACCTTTTGACTTTTCCAGTATTTGTTGTAAGTGCCACTACTGGAACTTTATCGTCTTGTCCTTTTGTTGTTTAAGATATCTTCCCCATGGGCCATATTTGCTGTATGCGTGTTTTCTTCTTTCAATAGAACAAGTGGCCTTCCTTTTCGTGAGGTGGCATCGTTTTTGAGGTGACATTTAATATTTCACCATTAATGCCATTCAAATCGAGGTCCCATTGGAGGCCTAGGATTTTAACGTAATCGTCCTTGTTCATCATCATTGTTCACTATCATTCTTTCATGCTTGGCCAATTCTTGGGGGCAGAGGACACCTAGAAATGGTGCAGCTGCTGTTCCATACTGTAGTCAGCTTGAAGTCGCTTACTGGTATTTTAAGATCGGCTCTTCAAAGGATGGGTTTAATTTAACATACAGTCAATCAGCTTTCATTGCACACATACTGCCATTGCCGCCATCTGATTATAATGTCGAAGGTTTCCTTTTGTATTTTGTGCCCGACTAGCATCACATCATTAAGGCTTAACCTGTTTTTTTTTTTTGCTGATGTGTCAAACACAATTCTGAGTTTAGTGGTTAAACTTATCGGTCTGATGATTGCTTATGTGGCATATAGCATTTGCCGCAGGCAATTGTGATAACTGGTCTCAAGTACTCGTCCATAAACGCACTGTATTTAGTAAGGATTTGTGGGTGCTTCCTGAATTTTTTCATCATTTGTCTTTCCATAGGCTGCTTTCGAGAATGTCCTAGCTCCAAGATTTTTTGGTATGAATACTATATGCTGGCTTTCCTTATTACACGTTGTTGCTTTCTGAACCATTTTTTCACACTCAGTGTGCTTTGCCGAGTCGCTGGAATCTTGTTCTAGTTCCCAGAAGCGCACAGGGTCATCTAGGTGCGCTGATCACCTTATTGCTTGATGCTCTGGTTATATTGCCAGAAGCAATCCATCCCAACTCAGCTTTCTGTCCAAGAATTTAGTGGATTTTTTACATTTCCCGATATCATAAGTGGGAATAAATAAAATCCATTGATAACACCAATTCTGCTGGGCTTATTAATGTATGGATTTGCTAGCTCGCAGCCTATCTAATCCTTCTTGGGATCAATTTCAATTTTCTTGCTCGATATTGCTTAATGTAGCATTGGTAATACCAAAGCTGCTTTTAAACCTTGGTTTGATGTTTAAGCACTCGCTGCTTTTATAACTTAAACGTTTTGTTAGTTTCCTTGAGCTTCAGTGTTGCACTTAGGTAATTTACCATATTTTTCATCTTAGCCAATCCCTCCGCATTCCTTTGTAATGTGGATGCACTCAGTCTCTGTTTCCAGGAACTTAAGGATAAGCCGCATTGTAGCTAGCAGCTAACGCAATCAATAAATTTCCAGTAACCTTTTTGGATTCTCCTTTAAGATATGATTTCAAATAATTCAGCTTCCTGGCATTGCTGATATCCTTCCTGGTATGTATCACCACGGAGAATAGCTTGAAGAATGTGGTCCATTCCTAGGGACTTCCATTAAAATGATAAATATCCTCTTTTGAAAGCGTAGCGCAAGTCATATATTTTTTTTATAGAAATTTTTCCTTATAGAAAGATGACATGGCCCTCTAGTCCATCTATCTGATCGATGTTGAAGGCAAATTTGTCATATGTTCCTTCTAAAGAAGGAATCAGAGAGATTTCTCAGCTTGAGCGCATCACCTGTTTTTTGTTTTTGCCAAATCATTATTTTTGACTTTGAATAACTACTATTTTCTGAAATTTATATATAAAAGCAATACAAAGATATTAGCTTTATTATTTGTGCAAGTTACTCTTCCGCTGTGACCGTAAGTCATTTATATATTTTATTTTTATTGTTAATTCCCAGTGTTATGAGAATTATCTTGCACGTTCAAAAGGCAATTTGCTTAAGACCCTAAACAATTATTTAACTTTGTTAAGTTAAAAAGAAAGTCCTCTGGTCTGCCTTCCTCTTAACTAAAACACAAAGCAATGATGCCGCTCCTCGGACCTCTTTGTTAACTTTCAATCAACTTGTTCCTCTGTCTCCTCTAATAATTTTTCTTATCCTTTTTCTTTCCTCTATAAATTCCTTAAAAACCTCATACTCTGCAGGGCAAGGCAATATTCCAAGTTGTCTTCTCAAGGAGTGTAGTGGTTCCCTTCTTCGTCCATTACTAAAGCTTTTTTAGCTTTCCCTTGAATCAGCTGTTTTCCCAACTCATTGGAAAGAATCGTATATCATTCCTCTGCACAAAAAAGGTGGTTAGTCTAATACTACTAACGATAGGGGCATTGCCAAGTTATTCGCCATCCCTAGATTATTTATTATTTATTTATTATATTATCTCTGCAAGTCTGTAATCTCCCCTGCTCAGCATGGTTTTGTTACAATTTACCTCATTAGTTAATTATGGTTTTTTAACAAAAAAGCATACTGATGTCATTTATACTGACTTCAGTAAGGGTCTTAACTCTGTCATCCATAATATTTTACTTTCAAAACTCGACCGTATTGGTTTTCCTCCCTTTCTGCTTTCCTGGATTTCTTCCTATTTAAAGGGTAGAACCCAAAGAGTCTTATTAAGATGCCATACCTCAAAGCTGTTTCAAGTTTCTTCTGGAGTACCTCAGGGTAGCCATCTTAGACCATTGCTTTTAACATTATTTATTAATGACCTTCACTTAGTAATAACTCATTCTCGTATACTTATGTATGCCGATGATGTAAAACTCATTCTATCATACTCTGACTATTTACATCATTCTTGCCTACAGCATGCCTTAAGTTCTATGCAACTATGGTGTTCAGTCAATCAGTTGTATTTAAATGGTTCAGTGTATGTTCATGACGTTTAGCCGTACTATGCCCCTTGTAGTTAGCTATACCATAGACAATTTCCCTTTACAACGCATCAAGGCTGTTAAAGATCTTTGTGTTCTTCTGGACTCTAAGCTAAGTTTCAATAGTCACATATCCACTATCGTAAACGATGCTAAAGGAGTCCTAGGTTTTATTAAACGCTTGTCAAAAGAGTCTAACGACTCTTTTACAACTAAACAGCTCATGTACTTAAAGTTCGCAGTATAAAAATCATCAGGATCAGATAAAGTCCGTTGAAAAGCAATTTTTGCTTTTCGCCTTACGATGTTTAAACTAGGATACTAATCTTAGTTTACCATCGTACTCCAGTAAGCTTTTACGTCTGAATATTCCGTCGCTAACAAACCGTAGAAAGATACTTGGTGTTGTTATTCTACACAAGTTAATTGTTGGCAACATAGATTCTCCTTTTGTTTTAAGTCGTCTAGACTTCTCCGTCCCCTTTCGACCTACTACAAATTGCTGTCCTCTCTTTTTGTGTACGTACACAACGGATTACGCCTTGCACAATTAATTTCGGGTACTATGCACTCAGTATAATACCCCCTAATCAAATGTTTGCTTTCACCGTATCTTCGGCGAATCACTGATCACTCTCAGCTATGAATGCCGCACGTGCAACATATTTAACCCACCGGATCAGTGGTTTGCCATATATTTCCATATCTTTCTCTTTATATCTAACCTATATTATAATTTCACTTTCATATGATAATTTTGTTATTTTAAGGTTAAGTTTAAGACTTACACATCTATGTTATGTATATTTTTAATCATATTGTATGCCAGTATCTCTTGCAGATTGCTTCATGCACTTCTTTTAAGTGATCCACTTCTGCTCTCTTTCATATCTCTTTCAGAAATCTTTTATTAACATAGATGCGAATATTCAGAACTTCGTCTAACATAAGAGCTTTTATTAAAGCTTCTTATTACAGTAAAGGCTTACAAAGTTGAGTTGGTAGAAGGGCAACATATATTTTAATTTTACTACATTGGTAAAAGATGCTAAATGTAACTTTTGCATGCAAAACATTTCATGAGTGTTCTTTCAATAATTAATTGGAAATGGTGCGATCTTATGGATCGGGAGTCGTTGTTTTAAGATCAACAACCGGAACTCTTCCATCTGCTTCAGCAATTGCCGATGTGAATAGTGACAACTTCCAAGTTTTAAGAGGTACATTGTCGTCATATTCGATGACAAGCTGCCCTTGTTGGTTTTGCACAAGGCCATTTCGATTTCTGTTGTAATGTTTGGACATACTGTCGATATCATTTTGACACATCTTGCAACGTGATTTTGACTGACACTCTTTCTGTTGATGTTTTTTTCGGGGACAGTTAAAACAAACTCGATTCACTTTTGACCAATGTCGTCGCTGTCCTAAATGAATTGTAGTAAATCTAGTACAGTTTAAAAGGCAATATTCAGAAGAACCGCAAAATAAAAAATCCAGTCAAGTGGCTCGTAAGAAATAAGTAATCACTGATTTTGATTTTGAACTTCCGCATATCATCAATTATATGTGGTTTTAGATCGACTTTCAATAAATTGGCATTGGTATATTTCTTATTTATTTATTTATTTATTTGAAAACGATTGGTTTTACGAGTGACAACTCAAGTGATTTAAAGAATATAAACTAAAAAAGGTTACTTGCTAAAAGCCTAAGGAAAATATAAATATTCTAATAACATCACCGAAACGATAGGGGTATCTTGTTTCCCAGCCCCCAGCTATGCCCCTGTTCACAGCAACTTTTGTCGGTGATGTTATAGAAACCTACAGCTAAAATAGATAGGAGAATTTAAAATGAAATGTCTATGTTAATAAAAGTCTTAAACTAAATCTTATAATAACAAAATTATCATATAAATGTGAAAATTAAATAATAGGTTAGATATAAAGAGAAAGATATAGAAATAGATGGCAAACCACTGATCCGGTGGGGTGAATATTTATGCAGTCCGGCAAGCTATGACCCTTCTCATAGCTGAGAGTGATCAGTGATTTGCAGATGATATGCTGAAAGCAAAGATTTGATTAGGGCATAATTAGACATTGCCAAAAGCTTTACTGAAGTCAATAATTATGACATCAGTTTGCTTTTTTATTAACAAACCATCATTAACTAATGAGGTAAATTGTAACAAATTGATCATAGTGGACCGACTATTAACAGAACCATGCTGACCAGGGGAGATTAGAGCCTTGCAGAGATGCTGAATGGATGAAGTAATTATTTTTTCAAATAATTTAGGGATGGCGAACAACTTAGCAATGCCCCTTTCGTTAGTAGTATTAAACTTACCACCATTTTTGTGTAAAGGAATGATATACGATTCTTTCCAATGAGTTGGAAAAACAGCTGATTCAAGGGAAAGCTTAAATAGCTTCAGCAATGGACGAAGAAGGGAACCACTACACTCCTTGAGAAGACAACTGGAAATATTGTCTGGCCCAGCAGAGAATGAGGTTTTTAAAGAATTTATTGAGGAAAGAAGATAAACGTGTGGTAAAGTGGGAGCAATGATAGAGTTGGAAGATACAATGTTATAGCGATAAGAAAAATTATGAAATTATACAGAGGAATAAGTTGATTGGAAAAAGTTAGCAAAGAGGTCCGAGGAAGTGAATTCATTGCTTGCTTTTTCACTCCCAAGAAAGAAAGAGAAAGGCACACCATAAGACGTTCTCTTTAACTTAAGAAAGTTAAAGAATTGCTTAGGGCCTTGAGCAAATTGACTTTTGCAACGTGCAAGATATTTCTCATCACACTGAAAATTAAGAACAAAGAAATTTGATTTGGCTAAAAGGTATTTCGACAACTGGATCCAGACTTTTTAAACTTCTTAAAACATTTAGATAGATTTGGTCAAGGGGATACTATTTGGAATACACACACATCTAAGGGTGAATTTACAGTTTTATAAAAAAAATTAAGTTTCAACCGCGTCATACAGAATTGACCAATCGGTTGTATAAATAAGCTCAGTTAATAAAGCGGTTGGTGAATGCAATTTGAAAGATATCCAATCACATAAAGTAACTTCTAATGTAGGGTAATACATACATTAAATTGACATCTAAAAAGTCATGGTGAGCTGAAGGAATAAGGTAATTTATGGAGGCGAAAGATGACCACAAAATTTCTGGGATGTTAAAATCGCCCAATACAACGAATAGGTCATTGTCACGGTCATGGGTGGAAACTTCATGTATGCAGGATAGGTGCTGTATTTAAGTTTTAATGTTAGAAGAGGGAGGAATATATGAACAAGTTATGTACAACGAACAAGATGCGAGAGTAGCTTTTACAAAAATAATCTTAGCATTTGTAGTCGTTGTAAGTTGAACAATTTCCGACTCAAGCGAGGCTTCAACAGCAACACCACCACCTCTATGATTCATTCGATCTTGTTTATATATAGAGCAGGAATTTGAAACCACTTCACAATCAAATGTTGTTGAATTTAACCAAGTTTCGGAGAATGCGACAATATCTGATTGAAAAGAAATGTTATTCAAATAGAGTATTTTTAATTTGGACAGGGCTTCTGTCACATTAACATTATGATATGTTAGGAAATATCGGACGCTATCAATTTGGTGCACTGCTCGAGGAGTGTAAGGATGTATCCGGAAGGACGACAGGCAACTGGTGACTTCGGCTTTTAGGCTTAAACTCGAGCACAATCATGTGATCTGGCCAAAATTTAGGATAATTGAGAACGAGTCACGAGGAACATTAATTTTAAAAGAAGAAATTTCTCGGGGAGTGGAGAAATTAAACTTCGTAACTGTGACTTTAACAGAAGTTTTACTAGCAATAAATGCAGCCACGACTTCACTTGTGGTGTCAGAGGAAAGTCAAGACACAGAAATTTGCTTGCGACGCTTTGGAGGAGATTCAAATTTAAAATTGCTAAGCAGCAAATTGCGGTTGTGCAGAATCTTCTGCTTGCTTAAAAGTGCAAGATTTTTAGCAGTACTACATTTCAAATTCTCTATTGGGGTTACACTAGTTTCGGTGCAAAACGCAAAGCAGACAAAAAATAACGGCTCACGGGAAAAATAAACAATAAAACGAAAGCAAAAGCTCGAGAAGACGGATTTTTACGCAAGCAATGCTGTCGATCAAACAACAACAAAAAGTTTTCGAGAGCGCGGTGCAAATGTAAACAATGCACAATCAAGCATAAATCAGAAATCAAAAACAGACACTAACAGAAAATGACTTACGGTCACAGTGGAGGAACAACTTGCACATAATAAAACTAATAACTTTATATTGCTTTTATATACATATAAGTTTCACAAATTAGGGTAGGTATTCCAAAATAAAAAAAATATTTGGCGAAAAAAAAAAACATGTCTGATGCGCTCAAGCTGAGAAATCTCCTTTTCATCAGAAGAGCAATTTTCCCAACCAGGCAATACATTAAACATTTGTATTGCATCGTAATAAAGTTTGGCATCTGCGTCTACTTTGGATGACAGAAGCGATACTCGTATAGCTAATACTGAATCAATTTAATTTTGCATTAAACCTGCTTCGGGGTTGTCCGTGGTCGCATGATTGAACAAGTTCAAAATATAATCCAATATAATAGTAGAACATCATTATCGTATCTCTTTTTAGGCGATCTAATGCTATTGAATATTTAATTTCTGTCACTTTGAACACCTGCACTACTTCAAGTGCTGCTCTTGATAGACAATTTAATAAGTAATAAAGTTTATCAATAACTGAAGTTATATAGTCGCTTTTGATAAGATTATTGATTGCAGATATAATGCGTTTGTATTTGGCGTATTGCCCTTCAAACCTTGTTACCTTCAATTTTGGTAGCCTGCTTTGATGTAAAGTACCTATGTTTGCAGTAGAATTTAAGAAACTTATATCCGAGAAACTGATAATTAGACTCAAGAACTTGAAGATTGCATCCAGGAGTAGGAATTTCAGAACATGACCCCTTTTCAGCTATTCTTATTTTAAGGTTTTATTAAGCATTATCGGGTTAACTTCGATATTAACATATTTGGTAGTTAAATTATCGTCAGTTTGAAACATGGTAATAAATAATTTTTTTAAGCCAGGTCTTTCTTTGTTACACCAATAACAGAAAATATCTGTGTAATTTTAATGTTAAGCACTAATACAGACGAATGTATTGTATAGTTAACCGTATTATTTTGCGTACTCTTATTAGCCGGGGCTAAACTGTCAAACGGTTCAGCTATAACGTGTCGGTTCAAAACTGTTAAACGGCGTGGTCTCGGTACAGCGATTTTAACGAGCCCAGTATCTTGTGCCTGTTCAGCAACTTTACTTTTCGACTAATCGGGGAAATTTCAGTATTTCTCAGTTATTAACATAAATTCACGTTTGTATGACTGCGTATTACTTAAAAGCTTTTAGTAAACCTACTTTTTACAGAAAAGCTTTCAGTCAACTTATAAGATAGAGTTGCCAGTAAAATATGTTTAAAATATGTTTAATTTTACTCTATTGATAATAGATACCAAATGTAACTTTTGCATACAAAACATTTTATTAGAACTGCTTGCCCCAAACACTGCCTTTTCCTTACTTGATATATAGGTGCTCTCGCTTTCTGTTCGTACCTTGTCCTTTATTGGTCTAGCGCGGGCCTTTTTACCCAGGGTCACACCTATTTTCAATCCTTCATATAAACTTATCTATGGCTGAGTTTGTTAGGTTGCAGTGTTATCTTAATTTAACCACCACTCGCTTTGTAAAACTACAGGGTGGAGCTGGCGATCCTTATGAAATGTGTTGTGATCTTAAGTATGTGTTGTAAGATTGCAGTTGGCGACCCTAATAAATAAGACATGGTCTCAAATGTGTGTCCTTTTGGTCTTATTGTGCTATCTATGTTTACTTAAGCGCACAATTTTCACATTTTCCAAGTGCTTTACCATCTTTAAGTTACATACATTGTTTATCTTATATTGTTTGTCTTATAATTTTTATTAATCTTATAAATCTGTTCATTCTTGATCAACTAGTCTTAGTGGTATAATGGGCTTCGAAAAACAATTACAATACGTTTGGTTTTTTAAATGAAATAATTTATACTACTGCTGAACTCTACTAACAGGATAGGCATTGTAGGAATAATCGGGTCGACCATAGGTGGCAAAAGTAATGCAGAACACAATAGGACCAATGATTTAGAATCGGCTCGTTTGAACAATAATTTTTGTTTTTTTTTTCATTTTTCATAATATTGAAAATTGTCTGTCATTTGTCTGAAGTGTGCAATGGGACAGATCTGTTCATGTAATTAACTTGTCTAGATCGTCTTGTTGCGTATATTAATGTTCATATTTTGATTTTGTTGTCTGACTATCGTTTAATTCCCTGGATAGGTAAAGCTTGGTCATGATCCAATAAATATCTGTTGTCTGAAATTGGTGGCGGTGGATGGTGACTCTAAATGGAAAAAGTATCATAGTTTGTGGTGCCGTTATTTTTCTGAAATTTAAACTCTATATGGCATGGGTGGTCCTATACGTTTGAATTTTTAACTTCAAGCATTACATTTGTGGTGACGAAAAATCCGTTGGTTCTTTTATTCCTTATAAGCAGGATTAATGCTGTCCGCGTACAGTTACCATTTCTAATTTTTAACCTACTCCCGTAGATAAATTTTAATTCAAATAAGTGCAATACACAAGCCACCAGATAGAATTTTTCTATCGACTGCTGGGTACGCTGTACTATTTGGAACTCTATAATAGCCAAGTTGCGTTTATCTGACTAATGTAATAAAAGGCAAATTGACCTAAGATGACAGTTTAGCAAAACATTGTTTGATGTGATTTCGTTATTTCGTTTTTTATATTAAATATATTCCGAAATATTTCAGAGTGCATATATGTCCATTTTCAGGTACAAGATTCTGACGGTCTGCCTTCAATTGTCCAAATTTCCGTATACACTTCACTATATCGGGTATCCGATTGCATTAAGATCGATAATTCTTGTACAGTTACTACGCCTATCAAGGCATACTATATTTGTTGTCTATTGTGTTTGTTTGTATTGATCTTGTCGAAACCTTTACACTCGCCTATTTCTCAAGCATAGGCACAGAATAATGGAACCACTGAAGATCAGGTTGGCCCCTGCTCCAACGGCTTAATCTTATGTTCCTTCATACGGTGTAGTAGGGGCAGGATCAACTCCGGATCATGACCAATATCATTTAGCAATGGAGACACCGCCACGCCGGGCATTTTGTTTATAGCCAATTCGGTTCACGTATTTGGTACCGTTTATGATTGCTGTGCGTCGAAACGTTACGAGAAGCGTAACTCGGACTTGATCCGTCGTCCGTTCTGATTTCTGCTGGGTGGTCGCTGATGATTACCATGCGTTTGTCCACTATTGCGTCCGGCCTGAGGTTACCAGCTTGGGTTTTACAATAGGCTGAACCTCTTGAGTGAGACCCGCGGGCGCAAGTGGCATTGGTTGCCAACTTGCAAAATTTTGCTTAGCGTGTGGATGGACATTTTGTAACAGCCATGATTCCCTATGGTGTCGTCTGCCAGTTGCTGCATTCTGTTAATGTGGGCCACGGGGAATATGGTAACCTTTTTTTAAATAAACTTAACTTGGGGATAGTCAATTAATATATGGACTATACCATCGGACTGGAATATCTTTAAATTAAATACTTCCATTAATCTAACTATAGGCGCTATAGTTCAGTAAAAATGGATTCCAAATCATTGTGATAAAGGATAGTGGGGTTAACGAAATTAGACTTAGCTAGAGTGATTGACAACATCAAGCTCTGAATTTTATTTATGGCTAACAACGACTCCTTATATCATTTTCCTTATCTTAGGTAATCTATTCTCATTGGTAAATAGATAAATAAATAATAATTGGTATTCTCATTTATTTGTTTTTGTGTTTCGGTGTGGATCACCACTTGTCTGTTTGCTGATTCAATGATCTCAGAGTCGGATATATTAATTCTTTTAACAATTTGAAGCATCTGAAGTAAACGCCAGAACTTTAAATATAGTTTCTGTACTTCTACCTATTCTGTGGTGCACTTTTAATGCGGACAACAAATTACGAGCATTTTCTATGGTCAGCAAAGAAAAGTAAGTAAGTTAACTAATCTTATAAAAAATGTTTTCTTTACTTATATGCTGCTCTTAATTTCTAATGTTATATTTGTTGATCTTAGATTGTCCATATGGACTGTCCTCCCTTTAATAAGAACAGACGTTCCTAGGTCTGCCTGAATGATCTCTTCAGAACATAGCGTGGTTAGCTTGTTGCCCAGTCTTTTATTATTTTTCAAAAAACCTTTTCTCCTACCTCTAATACCCTATTCTGTCGTGATGGGTTATTCCTTTTTACCTGCGTTTGCTGAGCGTTAGTTAGCTTCCTCTTGATATTCTCTTTGAATTCTTTACTCTACGCGTGAACTACTTTCAGAGGCTTTTTCCCGTAACCAAGTGGATTGTACGATTGTACTCAACGGTTGCTTGCGTGTTAAGCTCAAATGTGACCTCAAATTTTCTTTCCAACTTGCCATTGCTGTGGAAGCGTTCCACTTCCCCATTACACGAACTATGCAACGGGGGCGCGTTAACCACGTCAATCCCAAATTGGTTTTTTAGTAGAAACGTCATAGTTTCCGAGTTAAGTGAAGCTTCGTTCTCGCAGTATATTGTCTTGGTCTTGGGGAAGACATTTACGAGCTTAATAATTGTGACTTTAACATCTGCTATTGTCCGAGATTTTATTGGCTACGTAATAGCAAATTTAGAGAAGTTATGGTAAAAACTGCTTCTTGTCAGTAAAAAAAAAAATTCGATATGGAGCATCTCACTAGCATACGACGGTATAGGGGTTATACCGAATTCTTGCTTCTTTGGATGACTGTCGTATTTGGGTCTGGTGCAAATTTTGCAATTTGCTCTGTGACAAGTTTAGACATTTTTGGAAAGTAGTAGTCGCAAAGCATCTGCTTTATGTTTTCTTGCGCGGCTCTGTGAGCTTGATCGTGTTCTGCTATGACTATATTCGTCTGTTCACCTTTATCGGTCACATCAGTTATCAGATTTTTACAATACCAAAATCTAGTAGCCGGAAAAGTTATAACTATTTCGTGTTGCAATTGTGCTAGGCTGTGTAGATGGCAATGAATCGCAATCACAAGATTTGGCTGTACCACTTGTTTCAATTTCCGGAGGGCTTCACCATCGTGTGTGAAGTATATAGTATGGCGCACTTTCCCACGGAAAAGAACGAACGCGCGCTTTAAAGCGTATTGCGCTTGTTCCAAAATTAGTTGGTTTTTGAAGCAGTTGAGTGGCTTACCTGCGTTCTCAATCGTAAATGTCTGTGATACCTCACTCAGAGCGCATCCGCCACGTGGTTTTTTTTACCGGGATTATAGAAAATTTTGGCACTGTGCTCGTCGATAAATGCTTTCCACCTTTTGATTTTTGCATTAAGATTTCTATCCGAAACTGTAAAGGTCAATTACTGGTGGTCAGTATAGATGTTTATGTCTCGCGTTCCATACAAACTCTGCTGTAACTTCCCTAATGCCTATTAATTCCCTATCATTTGTGGCGAAATGCGCTTCTGTATCTTTTAAAGTTTTAGAAATCATTGTAATTCTTTTTCTTCTTGTGAAAGGACGGTTTCAATACCATACGCAGAAGCGTTCGTCGTTTAGTCGAACGGCTTTTTAAAATCTGGGTACTTTAATATAACCTCTTCCGAAGCTAAAATGTTTCTTAGTCTTTCGGAAGCGTAATTTTCTGTCTCACTGAAGCTAACCGGGATTTTTCTTGACATATGATTATTTCCTTTGAGTATGTGAGGGGCTTCGCGATCGCTGCAAAGTCTTTAATAATGCACCTATAGTAGCTGGCTAAACCCAAGAAGGACCTGAGCGTGAACAAATTTTCTTTCTGAAGGTCCGTTCTAGCTCCGGCTTTCGTGACAATGAAACCCAGGTATTCAACTCTTTCTGTGAAAAAATGTGATTTTTCTTTAGCCACTTTCATGTTTGCATCACAGAGACTTTTCAATGTGCTTTACATGATCTGATTCATTCTCTATGCTTAGCTAATAAGCTTTTTTATTAGCTGTTGCAATAAGTACAAAAGTATATTTCGAATTTTAAGTTTTATTTGTCGTTGCGATGCTCGATGCAGCTGACGAGACGATAGCGAAATTGAAATAATAATCATAAGGGCATGAGCACCGAAAACGGTCAATGCTCAGATCAAATAGAGAGAGAGAGCGAGAAAGTAACGAAAGAGCGTGGGCAGCTTGGCCGTGTTTACAAAAACTTAAGCTTAGCATAAAGCAACTTGAAGAAGTACAGTGGGAGCGCAAACAAATTATACAATTAAGTGCATTACTTTAAGCTGCACCACTGACTATTTAATATGTTAGCTTAAGTATATAAATTAAGCGGCTGCGTGGCCCGACATACTCCCCCCGTTGGAAGCCTGTCTTTCAACAGCATCCTTAAGGGGCAGCAGACACAGCTTGTTTACAGCTCGCTTGGTCACGACTGAAGCAGT
>SCDZ01001126.1:0-15766 GCA_004143845.1 Drosophila lacertosa | reverse complement strand
TTCGCCGTATTTAAATAATTTACCATTATTCACTGCTTTAAATATAGATACAAGTATATGTATTCGATAATAACAAATACAAATTGAGGTTTATAAAGACCCTAAGAATAATTTATGGTTGCTCTTATTTCTATGTACAATAAAGATTGTTAAAAAGCGCGCATTTAAAATAGGATTAAAAACATATATCTTTATATTACTTTCGATAAAGATCAGTCGAATGAGATACAAAATAAACTTTAAGTGCTATATATAAATCCAATTTAAAAAGATTTAGATTTACGGAGCCCGATCCCATTGTATCTAATAAGCAGGCTCATCTTAAATATCTTATGACAACTTAAAAATGTTGATAGCCTTTTGCAGTTTTTAGCTGCTGCCACATGAGGCACAAAATGTTAATCCTGCACTTGTTACTGCTGATGCTGATGTTGATGCTGATGCTGACATTGGCCGCAGGATACAGGCAGCAGCTGGAGCTGGTGGAGCAGGCGGACAGCAAACCGCCCACTCAGGAGCTGCCGCGGCCTTTGACGACGCCCAGACCAGTGACATATGGCCAGAGTGGGAGGAATCCGCGTTCGCGCCGCCCCACGCTGATGGATGTGGCGTTGCAGCAGAGCGTGCAGCAAGGACTCAATGCCATGGCTGAGCTGTATGGCAAAATCCAGCCACAAATGCTGCTTAATGGTGTGCGCTTTGTTGTTTTATTGCCGGAACCACATTTGCAACTTTTCTCCTTCTAAGGTCAAACGCTGCAGGACAATCATCCAGCCGCACTCCTCTCGCGCTTCAACGCGCCCAACGCCGAGTCCGAACAACGGGAAATGGCCGCCTATGCAACCATCGAGGCTACCAAAGCCTTTCGCCAAAAGTAAGTCCTTAAGCGGGTGAGTGGGTGCATCAACCACAAAAAAACATATGAACAAAGTTTTTGTCAATGTGCGCATAATGAAAAATCAAAGTGTCTTTCAAAGTGCGTAGGCAACAAGAGAAAATTTGCATTGAGATTAAATACAAAAAACTCATTTATTTCCCCATACTTTAAGAGAGGAAATTGCACAAAATATGGCAGCTCCAATGTCAGAGACTATAGGCATGCTTAAAAGCAGGGTTAGACGTCGATAATTATCGATACTCAGAAAAATAAGCGGTCTGTCAGCAATATAAAAATAAACCCAAAGTGAGGTGCTCTAATTTTAAGAAGTTCCAAAACCGTTAGATTGTCGACAGTTAATCAAGGAGACTCATAAGCAAAACATTGTTATTCTGTTCACTCTCACTGCAGAGCTTCGAGGTGTAATGGTGTCCTTAATCAATCTAATTTAATTTGCTTGCAAATCACTTAAATTCTTAAAGTCGCCCTCGCAATGTTTGCATACCACCATAAAATATAAATAACCTGACCACTTGAGTTGGCTGGTTAGAGCGAGAGAGAGAGAGAGAGAGAGAGGGGGGGAGGGGGGGCGCACCCAAAGCAAGCGGCCACCCCAAAGCAAAAGTAGCGGCAACTTTCTCGCTTGATTAACGAGTTCTACGACTCCATAGCACCCGTGGGGCTGGCTAATGAGTTGAAGTTGAAGTGCGCTGACAAAAGTGCTCCAAAATGTGATCGGTGGCTAAAACGACAGTCAACATTTGTGATTGCCGAGAGTCAACTTTCACTTTGACATTGAAATGCTGCATAATTGCAAGCCAGCATAGCCAGCAAGCACTGAGAGCCTTCGTCGTCGACTGGAGCACACCAAATTGTACGCTAGCTAAAGGTACATTTAAGGTGCCCGCCTGTCTGGCTGGGGGAGCTTAGTCGAGTTAAGTTAAAATGAGCTAAGCTGAGCTGGGCAGTGCAAAAGTAAATGACCTCTTTGCTTGGCCAACGGAAATGGCAGCCAAACAGCAGCCAGTGCTGCTGTAGTTTTTCCAGTTTGCAAGTTTTCACTTTTCACAACGGGTTCACAGACGAGTTTCAAGTTGAGTTCGGCAACGCGTTGCCATTGTAAAAGTCCGTGCAAACATACATACATGTACATGTATGTACACAGGTGCAATGAGCCAAAGCCGCCCAAATACTTTTATGTAATTGCTTACAAGCAACTACGCTGCCCAATGAGCTGACAACCAAATAACAATCCATGACGAAGATAAAAGTTAACTTTGAAGTAGTTCAAATACATATTTATGTCTTTCAGTTTAGTCAAACACAATAGCGTGTCTGATAGGGTACCTCCCAGTCGAGCACACCTCTTTGTTTGTGTTCATTTGTTTGTTTGGCCTGCCGATTGCTCAAAAATCAAATTACGAAATATTCGATGCGGTTGCTTTAATTAAAAATCAGCTGCGTTCATCGATGATGTGACCAACATTAGCGCTCATTAATATTGCCAAAAGCAGCATTTAGCCAAATTAGAAGAAAGCAAAGTGAATGTGAACGACTGTAATTATAAAAATATCTGTCTGTCTTTATGTCTGTGTATTATTGACAGCGTCAACAAACGTTCGAAATAATGTGAATAAAAAAATGAAAAAATGCATGACGCTTTCCCGTTTACACTCTATCGCTGGCTCGGTCTCTCAAACCGTCTTAGTCTCAGCATTCGCGATTTGATTACATCAAGCGGCGACAACAACAACAAAAGGTTCGACAGCGACTGATATGCCAAAGAAAGATACACAGCCACAAGCACAAATAAAAATATAAATAAATAAATACCAGCTACAAGACGCGACTTTCGTTTTCTACAAGCGTCAAGCGCCGCACGAATTCAGCCTCAAGCACCCAACAGTACGAAAGTTTACACACAAACACACACACACACACGCATACATAAGTATATATAAATATTTTTTTTGTTTTTGTTTTGTTGCGAAGCTGCTGCCGCTGCTGCTGCTGCTGCCGAGTTCATTGAACGACGCCGCTGCGACTGCGCATTGTATTCGTTTTTATGTGTGGGCTAAATATTGCCTCGTTGTCTAAGGTAAAGGGCCCTCCGTGATTTTCATCGTTTTTTCTGAAGGAATATTGAAATGAAAAGCCTGAAAGCTCGAAGTGAAAAGCCCCGAAATCTGTGATGCAGCATTTTCCACTTTCACCGCACGTAGTTTTCTTAACACGCTGACTTTTTAATACCTTTTTTTTTATTGAATTTTAACTAAATAGCTAAAAGATTCTTAAACTTTTTTATAATATTGTTTATTTCAACAGTAGCCACATGTATCTTCATATATAGTAGATTTTCGAAGAAAACTAAGCTCAATAATCGCAACAACAAAAAATATAAAAAAATGTATTATGGAACATTTGTTGTATTTTTCACAAAATCATGAGTCTAACTTTATCTATGAGTTTTGACCAATATGTAAAGCGTATCTTCCAATGTTTCCAATTTTTAGAAATGCAATGTTTTTAAAACGTTGAAATAAATCTTTTAAATTTATTACAAATACAAATTAAATTAAAATAGCAAAGCTTTATTTCGAACTAAAAGTAAAGATAATTTAAACAACACATAAGAAATTGTCATATATATTTTTAATTATTAGTTATGTTTAGCCCTTTCGATTAATAGTTTTAATTAGAAGATCATGAATTATTAGGACTTTCTATTAAACAACACTGTATTCACGTTTAGTTAATTATACCCACTGGGAGAGTAAAAACCAGCCCGTAAATGGAAAGCCAAAGCGGCTAAATTAAAGTCAACTGTAATCGTTGTGATTTCGTATGCGTTTTCCCACACACACACACACACGCACACACACACACAAACACACACACATATCAAACACAGTTGGTTAATTTGTTGGTGGATCCCGCATCTTAACGCCGGCAGCAATGCGACGAACTCGTTTGGGGCTAAGTTGGCCGTGCGACTCCCAACTTCGTGCAACTTGAACGTTTTATAAATAGAAGCCGCTAACGCTGGCAGACAGCACTCGAAAGCAAAGTTTGAACGCAGCCATGTCGGCGTCGTCGACAGCGCCAGGATGAGCATAAGCTAACCCAAACGAATTGTTTTATCCCCATTAGCTTCCAGCACATCGATGAGCTAGCGCGCCAATCGCATGCGCACAAGATCTCGCTGCGCCGCACGGCGCTGGAAGGGCTCTGTCCGGCCCGGGATCCGCCGCCCTGTATGCCGGCAGCCGAACGATATCGTACGCACGACGGCACCTGTAACAACAAGCGGCGACCGCGCTGGGGCGCTGCGCAGATGCCGTTCAATCGCTTCTTGCCGCCCGAGTACGGCGATGGCGTTGATAGCGTTCGCAGCTCAACGGATGGCAGCACTTTGTCCTCCTCGCGCTTTGTCAGCCTGTTAGTCCACGGAGCGCGTGAAGGTGAGGCGCCGCTGACGCTGATGATAGCACAGTGGGGCCAGCTTCTGGATCACGATATGACGTCGACGGCGCAGCCTCGGTACGAAATAAAATGTAAACCTCAAATCAACTGCATGGTAATCCTTTAATCATTTTTACTTCCAAACAGATCCATCAACGGTTCCATACCCAGCTGCTGTGGCGGCAAGGACTTTCATCCGTCGTGCTTTCCCATCAAGGTGCCGCTGGACGATCCCTGGCTATCGCCACTCAAGGTTCGCTGCCTGGAGTTTCTGCGCTCAGCGCCTGCGCAGCGTCGCGACTGCGTGTTATCCTGGCGCGAGCAAACCAATCAGGCCACGTCCTACATCGACGCCTCGCCCATTTACTCCAACAGTGCCAAGTCCTCGGATAACGCGCGCATCTTTCGCAATGGCCAGCTGATTTATGGTCGCGGCAATCCGGCGGATGATGTTTGTCAGCGCGGCGCTATTGCGACGCAGTGCATCAGAGCGGGCGACGGACGCAGCGGCGAACAGCCTGGACTTCTGGCCATGCATCATGTTTGGGTCGGCGAGCACAATCGCATTGCTTTGGAGTTGAGTGAGCTGAATCCGCACTGGAGCGACGAAAAGATTTATCAGGAAACGCGACGTATTCTGGGCGCCATGTTTCAGCACATCACTTACCGAGAGTTCCTGCCGGTGGTTTTGGGCCGGGAGGTCTGCAAATTGTTTGACCTGGAGCTAATGACCACCGGTTTCTATGAAGGCTATGATTCAAAAATCAATCCCTCAGTGGCCAACGCATTTTCGTCGGCAGCATTTCGATTCGGGCACTCACTCGTCCAGAATTCATACATGAGATGCGATCGCCATCACAATGTGATCAACAACAGTGAGTTTAATGTCCAGCATCTCTTGACAAACCAAACCTAAACTCTCCTATGTTTACTTTGCCATTCTGTAGATGTCAGCTTGCATGAGGAGTTCCAGAATGGCGACATTGGTACTGCGGGTTCACTGCATCGACTGCTTCGCGGAATGGCCTCCCAACGTGCACTGAAACGTGATGAGTTCATTACGCCCGAACTAACCAACCATCTATTCCAGACGCCTGGTTTTCCGTTTGGCCTAGACCTGGCCGCAATCAACATACAGCGTGGCCGTGATCATGGCCTAGCTCCGTACACCGCGTGGCGCGTGCCTTGTGGTCTTAGTCCCATTCAAAGCTGGGATGAATTTGGTAATCTTGTAAACTACAGAGTCGTACAGCGTGCTAATATTTTTATTCCTTATAGCCAATGTGGTGGGTCCAGAGTCCGCCAAGCGAATTGGACACGCTTATCGCAGCGTTCACGACATCGATCTCTTTGTTGGCGGAATTGCGGAAAGACCCGTAATAGGTGGATTGGTTGGACCTACTTTTGCCTGCATCATAGCCCAGCAGTTCAGTAACTCGCGTCGTGGCGATCGATTCTGGTACGAGAATGGGGGCTTCGAGAACTCATTTACACCAGCGCAGCTGCACTCGCTAAGGAGAGTATCGCTAGCACAAGTTTTGTGCCGGGCAGTGGGTGGTGGCACTTTCCAGCCACATATTTTCATACCAGCTGAGTTTACAGACAACGAACGGCAGAACTGCGGCACTGGCATTCTAGGGTCAATTGATCTCAGCCCTTGGCTAGAACAGGATCCGTTCTTGGTGACCAAGGCCCAACCTGATCATATTTTTAACATTGTACAGTCGGACATATCCCAAAGCGAAATAAGCGTTGCTTCAATCGGACAATTACCAAAAGAGGACAAGGCGGGTTTCTCGAATAGAGTAAAGCCTGGTCAGCTACATGTTGACTTCAGTCCTAACTCAGCTACGGGCTTTCAGCGACCAACGAACGGCAACCTGACCAAAATAAACGACAAACTTGATCTGAAACGGAAGACACAGACCACAACTAAGACAAACATAAACAACAATCGAAATACGACACCCACTCGAAAGACAAACGTCAACGGTATAAACAATAAGTTAGACAAATCTCCCAAAATATCCATAAGTGTAAAGAACGTAATTACTAGAAAGCCAGGAGGAACAACTCCAAAGCGCACAGTGATTATCAACAATGTACCCATTGAACTACGCAGTGCCGAAGATAGCAATGCAACAGTCACAGGGACAGACATGCAGCTGACTCATACAGACCTTCCAAAGTTCCGAAATGACGATCAAGGACTGCTACCCGACTTACACCAAATTAACTCAAACTCTGAACCGAAAATTACTGACAGTTCCAAAATAACAAAGACAAATATTATTGAATCACATCTACAAAACAAAGACGCGGACGCAGATTCCGAAGACATTAGCAAAAGTAAACGAGTGCAGCGACGTGTCCCTAACTCCAAGGAACTGACAAAACCTACAACTTCGGACCCATTTCCCAACGTTAGACTGCTGCACACACAGCGCAATCGCACGACAACTCAAACCACATCCACTACAAAGACACAACCACCACCGAGCACAATTGCAGGTCTTGCCCGCGTCAGTCGTACTACCAAGTCATCCAAATTGTCTAAGACTACGAAACACGGCGTTGAGCTACGCAGCCATTACCAAAGTCATCCGGTATATCCCCAAAAAGTAGTTGTAAACGGACCGAACACAAACGACCAATACGAAATTGAGATCAACATACGACAGACGAACAAGAGTCCTGTGACCAGACCTATCGGTTCAGAGTATACGGATTACACGACTTCAACTGTTTATAGACCCTACAATAACTACGAAATCAGCTATGCTCCACACTATATAGACTACGGCAGCACCACGCCCAGTTACGACTATTACCAAAATCATAGGGACACAATCATACAGTCACAGAAAACGAAGCCACCAACTATTATATACTTAAACGACAACGACGATAGGCGCACCACAACACGACCACCAAACATATTTCAAAACTTCTTGAACTTTGCCACCAACGGCTTTAATCCCAATGGCAACAGACGCCCTACACAGGCGCCTGAGCCTAGTCCAATTTCATCGACCCACAAGGAACGTCCTTATCAGGAGACTCATGTGATTAACAGCCCGCTTAGCGGTGGCGGCACGCATATCATAACTAGCTCAGCCCAGTATGCTCCACGTCCGCCTGTGTCGCAATCGTATCCGATTTCAACCAACTCCCAAATTGGTGGAAGTCCCAACACAAATTATCTGCATGCTTCCAGCAGTGCCATTACCTCTGGGAACTTTGGCAGTATTTCTGGAGTGGCTAGCGCCAATGGCGCGGATAGCACATTCAGTTTTAACATACGGCCACGTCCTGATGTTAGTCCTGTTTTCAGTTCGTACCCGCGCCCACAAGGCCCGGGCGGAACCTACAACTTGCCTTCGCAGTCGGTATATAAGCCGGACTATCCGCCAATCCAGAATGAACTCTATTACGATCGCGAACTGGCTCAAAACACGAGTCCCTTCTCTAGTGGTACTGCAGGACATGCACGCAAGCCGCAATTAAAGGAGGCAGGCAGTGCTAGTAAGGAGGTATCCAATACGGACCACAAACTAGACATCGTACGCGACTTCGAATATTTGAGCCGAACGCTGGGCAATGTGACGACGGACGAGAGTACAACAGAGAGCAGTGACGATTACGTTTATGACGAGGACGAACCGATCAAGAACATTGACTTCAATAAATTAGGTAAACAGCCAGAGAGCCCGGAACGACCTGACGAAGCACTAAACTTAACTAGCACCGGGAATAATACTTACTTAGACGACAATTTCGTGCTGCCCATGCTGGGTAACAAGACACAGACAACGTACGTGACGGAAATGCCAAAGCCAATGCTGAGCACCTCCAACCGTAGCACGACCAACAGCAAAGTAACTATTTTTCCGGACAGCGTCGGCAAACAGTTGGGCACCAACATATTGGCTGAAGGTGAGGCCGAGGACTACGACGAACGACCAGCGAATGCCAGTGCAGTTTCGCAAAAGCTCTCTCACTCCAATGTGGCTTTTGCGCCTATTACCGTGCTTACAAAGCCGGACAGGTGAGTCCAGGTCCGTTTGAGATTAGCAGCAAACTTACTTAAGTAATACCTTTGTACAGGCCTGACAACTGGGTTATATTTAACAGAACGGACGAGGCGCCGCCGCTGCCGCAGCCGCCAGCAGTGAGTACAGGCATGGGCGTAGAGCCTACAGCGGAGGTGCCAACACCATTTTATAGTCTAAGGCGCAAGCAGGATATACGCGGAACGAATGTAATTAAAGCCAATCCCAAGCAACCCCAGCAACCGGAGAATCCAGATATATCGCCTTAGTAATAGCACACTAGAATGCCAAATTAGGCTTAATTTATTTATTGTATTGAATAAAAAATATAACATGCGAAATAAGCACCATGTAAATGAAATACCATACAGTTAATTTAATTTTTTATACCTATATATTTGTATTTCAAGTGATGCATTTTAAGCGTTGCCAGACAGCTCAAATGAGATGCATGATGGTACCGGTAGTATCGATAAATTGAAAATTGACGGTCACACCGCTTATCGGTCATCTGTCGGCTGGCCACCACAATTTACCATCCGAAAACTGAATAAACTGAATAAACGAAAAACTTTTCGCTTGCAATGTAAAAGTTTTTTCTTAAGAAAAGGCTGTGCAACAAGGCAAACGGGACTCGATGCGTGCGGCGGCGAATAATTGCCGTCGCGAGCGCTGCTTTTTAAAGCTGCTACTTGATTTGTGCACAATCGGCCCGTTGTTACCGTTGTCGGTAAATTATTAAGTCTGATTTTCGAGTCTGTGAGGCAATGGAGACTGATTACCAAAATTACGTCGAGTCATTGTCGGGTGTATCCTCGGATGACGATGATATCTCCACGGTGGATAGTTCCGATGAGGCTGAGGAGCCGACCAACTCCCATAGCCACACAATACAGCCGCAATCGCGAACTCGAAACTTGGTACAAATGTTGTACGACAGAGAGGTATGTACACATATACAATAATATATTATACATTATACACACGGGCTTTTGAGCACTTATGTACTAAATAAATAAATGAACATCTGCTTCCCTTTAGCGAACTGGATTTTTCTCGGGTCAACCACGAGCGGGCCAAAAACAAAAACTTCCATATGATCAGGTGCCAAATAGATTAAAATTATATCTCAAGGACGTATTGGCCAGCAATGCCATGGAGGGGTAAGAAACCGTATTAATGGCATGGTAGCGCCTTACTCTTAAGTAATTACTTATAGGCACATATTCATGGGACTGACTGCATGCGGACAGTACATGATCAGTCATCGAGTTGTGTGCAACGACAACACGTCCCTAAATCATTACTCCTTTAATGTGGGTTACAAGTACACGTAAGTAGCCAGATTTGTTTGTATATGAACCGCGTTTAACTAGTTACTTCTACTTAAACAGTCTTTACTTTTGGCTCTTCCAACCGCATAAAAAACTACGATACTTTTTCTCTCGCCGGCTGTTTGATGATCATGTGGTTGACAACCTGAAGACGGTTACCATGACACAGTGGAAGAATGCAGACAAGCAAATTTTAGTTGTACATGGTGCCGCCACAGAAGAGAGTGAAGAAAGCTATATAACATATGTCAAAGTTCCTAAACTAGGTTGTTTGGAGTGCAAAAAACTTTGCGATGATGGTCCATGTAAAAGCTTGTATACAAATATGCATAAACATCGCCTTAATAACTCGTATCATATATTTCAGATTCCTTTTACAATGCACACTGTCTCAGTTGCCATTTGACAGTGCATACAAAGTATTCCTCGACCGAAACGGACCCTCGTTTTGAGCCCAATATAAACCTACTCTGCCCAGAGCGCATCCTCATTATCTCAAATGGGTTTATGCACATGCTGCGAATCGATGTGGACACGCCAGTCATACCCAGCAGCAGCCCTTTGCCACAGCAAACATATAACCTGCCCTGCACACAGCAAACCCTATTGCTACCACGCACTCCACTAGCCAACGAGGAGGATCGCTGCTCTGTTCCCTTTACTGGTTCCGAGGCGGACAGTGAGCACAGCGTTGTTGCACGGATTATTGCCGATTTCAGTGACATTGAAACAGATCATACTCATCGCAGCAATAATGTCATCAGCAACAACGAATTTCAACAGCGCAACAATGCGGAGAACAACACTGTTAACTACGATAAGTTAATCTTTTCATCAAACTGTAGCAACGGCTTGCCTGGGACGAGCATGACACTTATGGAAACTACTTTACCGGTAATAATGCAGAACACGGTTGGCCCCAAAGACAACAGCGGATCGAAGAAGCGCAATCCACGCATAGTCACTAAATCTTATCGCAACGGAATCACAACTATTGATATGCATGTAAGATTACAATGTCATTGATAAATTTTGGTTTGCAATATTATAATTGTCCACTTCACAGAATACAACAACTTCTAGCTCTAAGACAGACAAATCGAATGCTTACGAGTTCTCTGAAGATAACGAAAAGTGTGAAAAGATTTCAATATTTCGTAAGCGCCGCCTTGCTGACAAAAAATATGAGTTTTCCGAGGACAACTCAGAAAACATTATTCCTTTTACCAAAATACGTTCAGCAGGACGTACAACGTCGACAGCGCAGCGAAGTCTGCATCGTTTTTCGCCCACGGCACACTTTTTCCACAATTCTCCATGTGCTTCACCCTCATCCTCACCACATCCGGCACAGCCAGCACATACGCCTCCACCGCCGCCGCATTTGGGATTTCGTTCACCGCCCTCCAGCTCGAATCTAATGCGCTCGCCCAGTCGCAATGCTAATGCAGCAACTGTAGCTGCTCAACTGTATAATCAAAAGTCACCACCGCTCTCCCAAGCAACACAACAGATGCTCAGTTATAAGCCCGTTGGACCGTTGGGTGCACTATCGCCATTACAAGTTTCAATGGCTAAACGCTTTGAGATTGGAGGATCTATGTCGCCAAATGCAAGTTTGTCATTTTTGTCTCCGCGACGTGATGAGCAACGCATTGTCGAGATGCCAGTGCAAGGCGGCGTTATGCCAGAGAAGCCGGTGTGCACAAAGAAACTTCGACGTCGCTATGTGGATGAGGACGATGCCAATTCCGTGATTACTAGTGAAGAGGGTAAGTCTTTTGTTTTCTAAACTTTATAAGTATCTCACTAAAAAACATTCTGGTTGATCAACAGACGATTGTATCTCACCGGGCTATCACACTTCGCTGCCCATGGAGGTGCATGGCTCATGCTACTCGGAAATGCAAATGATATCACAAGCATCTTATCAACGCTTGCGTTGCAGCAGCGTCGTAATAACACAACACTCCTTTGACCTCGAAACGTTTACATACTACGTGATAAGCATGATCTGTCAAAAGCACCAAAAGATCTACAACGTATTTTATGATTGGGCCTATGAATTCATCAATGTTTGCCCGCTAAGCCAAACAATAAGCTGCATGCTAATGGCACAATTTTCGGCTAGAGACCAAATGCCAACCACTCCGACCAATTGCATGTACTGCACCGGTCGTATGGGATGCGTCTTTCATAATCGGCAGTACGAGTGCCGTATACTCTTCACCTGGAATATGGAGAGTGGACAATGGCACGTACTTGACTATGGTGAACTTAAAGAAATGCACGAGTTGTTTAGTCCTCTGAAACGGCTGGGCAAGTCTCGTTTGACATTTGCTCAGGTGGCCAGACAAATGGCACAGGAGATGGCAGCAAGTCTGAATCGGCTACCCGACTATACTTCCAACTTGCGCGTTCTTAACTCGGATATGAAAAAGTCCAAAACATCCATTTGCGATTTGGACAACATGGTTGAGTTTCATTTGAAGCGCACCAACAATGATATGGTCTGATCTGTACAAGGCTCCTTATGGCTAGGCATCAACTGCTGTTTTACATTTTTACCATTATCCTCGCCTGCTACACGTGCATCTAGTTCAGTTTCAAACACAATTACTTGTGCTGTATTTAGTTTTTAAATCCTTTTATTTTTAAAAGTGCAACGAAACGCTTTTAAAAATGGTTAAAATGCGTCCTGATTTTGACTGAAGTCGTTTAAGTAATTTACAAGTCGTAGTTAGTTTTATAAAGTACATACGCATATGTATAAACTAATATACTTTTGATATTCTATAAAATACTACATTCTACTTATTAGTTAGTTAGTAGAGCATTCATATTGCGAATATGGGGCTCAAACATATGATATGAAAACATAGATAGTTACAGCTATCCTATGGAAAGCATAAATATACAAAGATAAACTTTTATTATACATACATATATGCATAACAAATTGAGTGAGTTACATTTTGAAAAGGAAATATGGCCAATAAATTGATAAGTTCATAATAACCAAAATTCAAATATAATTGTTATTTACCCTTAAAACTTATGTATTCTTCTATTTGTTTTTTAAATTATTATTATATACCCCTTTTACGTTGGCTTATTCTGCGTTTCAATTGCGAAGTGGGGATCTTGCGCCAGGTTTAATGTAAAATTTGCATCAGATTCAGGCATCTTTTTTGCAAATCTGATGAAAGAAATACATTAGGTTAATATCATAATGCGAAAATAACTCACCGGTCAGAAAGTGATTTAAACACGTCCTTCCTTAAGATTGTTACTATGAACAATGTGATACCTTGGGCGGAGTTAATATAATCAGCAACTGTGATCCATTTTGATTTTATACCATTGATTGAACAAAAATAGGACACGACCTCAAGAATCCAGATGATGCCCACAATAACGAACAACCGACAAAACGCTCTCACACTATAAATAAACAATAAATAATAATAATAATAAATAATAAATTTGATTGAACCTACTAAGTCATTTTCCCTAATTTGCGTTTGCCTTCCATATTATTTATATGCTGTCTTTCGGACTTGGCGCACTTAATTATATGTATTACCATGTTTATGAAAAACGTTATGTTACATAGTATAATAATACACAATGGTCCAAAAAAGTATAGGAATGCCGACCAATCATAAGCTGAAAAAATTAAATGTCATATAGTTATTAAAATAAATTAAGAACGTTACAATTGAGTGTAATCGACTGTGAAACACTTGCTCACAGGTTGAAACTTTTAAAAACATTCTTAACGATTATTGTAACCTAAAAGCAACATTTTCTAAACCAACATTTTGTGGACGTAGTCGATTTTTTTTTATTTATAGAGCGCACTTTAAAGATAAATCTAAATAGTCAACTTGTCTCTTAAACTGTAGGAGATATAAATAATCATAATTTTCCAGCAATTAATTAATCGCGAAGTTTCAAGTATTCGGCTTTAATAGTGTTATGCGGACGAATCGTACGACAAATATTTCAAAAAATACATGATAAAACATTTGAAAAATGTTAAGATTTAAACACTGAAATATTCAAATTTTATATCGATTCTCATCAACATTATCGACACGGCGGGATCTTAAACAGAAAATTATACAGTTGCTTTGTGTATTGAATGGGTCAATCTATAGTCGAAGAGGTTAGGTCATTGTCTTTTGAACAAATGGACTGACATATGCCAATCAACCTAACTCATCATCCGGATAATTTCGCCTATTATATACATTTACACACAACGGGTTTACCCACATTCCATGAATTCAGGTTACTTACTATTAATCCAACACCCATAAAGCCCAAAGCCAGGCGTCCATATCGAAGTGTTTGAAATTTCCGCGTTCTTTGTTATCAAATCTGCTGACACGGTGATTACGAACAGGAGAGCAGCAGTACCCCAAACGAAGATATTGTAACGAGTAAAATTAATTTTGCCACCAGAGTGTTGCTTAAATCCTCTCCACAAATTATAGGTTATGATCAGAAGCCAAAGGAATGTTGCCATAACGGTATAGTAACCAGTATAACCTGGAACATAACCTGAGTTTTAAACAGAACACTAGAATATTTTGACAGAGCATACCTATCAATAGACAAAAGCTTCGTTGGCTGTTAGTTATCCAACCAAAAGTAACAGAAAGCAGCAAAATGAAGCTGATAGTTAGGCAAACAAAGTAGCCTTGGCAACATTTAAAATGCACCGACTTGTGAGTTAGCGCCAACTGATATACAATGATTATCAGTAACATGAAGAATATCGACACAGCCTGAACTGCAAATTAGTTGAAGAGATAGCATAATAAGTATTATTCAAATTATTAATCAGGTTAAGTCTTGATTAAGATAGTCTTACCGATTCGATCTTACGTTAGTCGTAAGACATTGTTCAACCTCTAATTTTTGAAGTTTGTTGTTCGGTCTTATTTTCATTTTTTTTTTTTTTGATAATCTAGTCGCTCTGGTTTTACAGGGAATCTATTTGTCACAATAAACCTAATCAGACCACTAAATCAGTAAAACCCTTTGATCTCTCAAAATATAAAATATATACACTGCTCGCTTTAATATATGATTTGATAGCTTAACATCTTCCAAATAATACATATATATATGCTATTATTTTAATAATTTTAAATGAAATTTAAATTATTTACTATAATTGAAACTTAAATGGTTTGCGTACTTGGTGATAAGCTGGTAAGAAAATTAATTCAGTAACTTAATGCCACTTGAAAAGCACATTTAACAAAATAAATAACAAGAGATAATTAAATTATGAATGGAAAAGCATAAATTTTTTAAATAGAGCGCCCATCCCCCTTGTTATGAATAACCTTAAATATCCTTCTAAGAATAGAGTAATAAAGTTGATGAATGTAATTTAAGTATATCAAGGGTCAAGCTTTATAAATAGCCTCTTTAAGTTCTTCTGTGGTAGACTAGATACAAATTGGTGGCCACACGTCCCATAGAAAAGTTCGTCAATAAGTTCAACAATAATCCGTTGATTTGCTAGCGTGGAACCCACAGTATTCCCATATTTTGGTGATAATGCCCAAATTCAGATTGCCCTCTTATCAAGTGGCGTACAAAAACATTATTGTTTCGGTTCATTAAAAGAAACAGGAGCTTTTTTTTGTTTTGGAAGAACAGAATAAAGAACTAAGAATCCCCTTTTGAAATACTGAGTATTCGTATTATCTTACCATATTTCTGGTAATTGACTGGCAATGGAAGACAATGATGGGCCTGTAAAGTGTACTGGAACTGGTCATCCGGTCGATTGAATGGCTGTAGGCAATAGTCCTGTTTATATATGCTATTACCATCCCAATGTCTGCGCAGGGTTCCATTCTGATTGTTTAATAAATAAATTAAATGATTCGAAAGAATTTCCAAAATAACAAACCTCAAACAAGGTCCACTTATGCTCTTCCTTGCCATTTAAGTTAACTATGAAAATATCCTTACAAGGCACGGGTAGATGTTTCTGCACAATAAAATCCCTTACA
>SCDZ01001125.1:0-24961 GCA_004143845.1 Drosophila lacertosa | reverse complement strand
TTTATTTATTTATTTATTTATTTATTTATTTATTTATTTATTTATTTATTTATTTATTTATTAAATTACTTGAACAGTCCATTCATCATTTAAAGAATTAATCCAGCTGCATTCTTACTGCAACTCTCATAATAAAAGAAGTAGAGTATTGTGGAATCGGGTGTTGCCTTCTTACCTGTTATTGTGCTGTGCTGTTTTTGCGCAGCACTTTTGTCCGTCTATTTATACACATTTCTAATTTTCACCTTTTGGCCAGCGTGGTTTTTTATGGCCTGCATTTGCTTTTGTGTGCCATGTTTGGGGGCTTTTGCCTGTGGTTGAATGTATGTGTATGTGTGCGTGTGCGTTCGTGTGTTTGTGTGGGTGTATTTCTTGAAGTTTATTTGTACGTTTTTACCTGCGTACGGCGCAATAATTTCGGGCATTAATAAAGCGCCTGAGTTGGCATAAAAATCAAGCCACAAATATTATTAGCAGCGACTCTAAAATTTCGTTTGCCATGTTTCATTTTTATTTGCAAGCAAGCGAAAAAAGGTTTGCAGCGAGAGAGAAAAAATGTAGCCTACTTTTGTGCGCTGCCCCGTTTGCGGGCTTAAAGGTGTTGGTTACTGTGCTTGTGTGTGTGTGTGGGTGTGTGTGTGTTGTCTTCCCTTAGCTAATTAAGCTGAAATGAAAATTTCAGCATGCCTTCGACGTTTCCAGGTTACGCCACGCCAGATAGTAGAAAACCTGCGTTTTTGGGGGCGTTATCACATGAAAGTTTAGCTTGGGAAAATGTCAAGCGCGGCTGCAGTGGCTGCACTTTCGTGCCAGATTGCCTTTTAATGTTAATTTTGTGACTTAATTAGCCATAAAATTGTGCACAAAATACAAAAACAACGCTGGCAGCAGCAGGAGAAACAGGAGCAGCAGCAAGTGCGATAAATGAAACTTTAATCAAGTGCAGGCATTGAGGCGGGCGGGCCACGAGTCCACGAAGCGAAGCATGAAAATGGGTTGCATGTTGGCCCATTTGAACATGCTAATGTGCAGTTGATTAGAATGTCACTCGAAAGAACGAACACAAGTCCGACTCCAACATTTGAGTGGAGCTGTCACACAGCGTCTAGATTAAAAACAAAAATGCAACAACGTCAACAAATGCCATAAATACGATAAACTCGGTCTCGGAAGATTGTGTGCAAATGGCCAGGTCGGGTCTCTTTGGCAGCACATTATGTGTGTGGCCAAGACTTGCGTGTGGCGCAAAATGATGTGGCAACGATTTTGAGCAGGGCATTTGTTGTGTAAATCATATTAGTCATATACGACTCCACAATGCTTCTCGCACGCACACATGGCGTATGCGCAATTTCCACAGCATAAATTATTGCTTGGAAAATTGTTTTCGCACAGCCATGTAATCAAAATAGATATAGGCATATTACTAATAAAAATATATAAGTGGCCATTTTGCGACATCATTAGAGGCCGTCAATAAGCGACGGTCCAATCTTTGTCTTCTCTAATGGTTCCTCTCTCTCTCTCATTTTCTCTCCTTTTCTGTCTCTGTCTGTGGAGTCGCCTGGGGCATATTTTTGGCGGCTTTTGTTTTAGCTGGTGCTGGCTTCTGGCCTCTGTTTGGGACCTGTGTCAATATTGGCCCGCTGATGAATTTGCCTTCTCTGCGCTGCGACGTGACTTTGTCAGCTTGTCATTATATCAAAATTATTTTCTCTGCTAGTTGAATTGTTTCGCAATGGAGTTATTGCGTTCACACGTGCTACGAATGAAGCTGGGCCAATTTGTAATTTACTCATGCTCGTCGTCCAAGGCGCCCAGTTTTATTATTATTCTTTTCAGTTTTTTAAGTATATGTTGTATATTATACCCTGTAAAAAGAATTGTAGAAGAAATGGGCAACTTTGGAAAAATATAGTTAAGTATATTTATGATAAATGATACTGAAAATATAAAGAAGTTTCACAAGTTCTCTCACTGATCTCACAAGTCTCTAAAGAGAAGCTATAAGCACAAATTCAATATATAAAAAAATTTATATTACAAACCTATATAGAGCTTACAGGATATCAATCAACCCTTATATTCTGGATTAAACTGAATTCGTACTTTGTTTTGCTATTATATTAGGCGAGTGGAGACATTTTTTTTGCAAGGCATGTGACTGGAATTTTTCCAGCTAGATGTTTGATGCAAACTCAAAAATATGCCACGACATTTATTTAAGAGGAGCAGAATGAGCCGTTGGTAATCAGAAACGTTGCCTGCACGCAAATGATGCGAGATACTCTTTGGCTTAAACTTATTGCCGTTGACTTTTATTAAAGGAAGGCGGTCAAGTTGGTCGTCGGAATTGAGGGGCGGAAAAAGTAGTTGGCACGCTGCTAATAAAACATATGCGAACTCATCAAAAACTAAACTTTAAATATGTATGCCCCAGGGGCAGCCAATGGGATGCGTGCGTGCGTGCGTGCCGCAAATGAAGTCGAGGCGCTGTGGCAAGCCCAAGGGACACCAGCGTACTAAATATAGAGAGTGAATCGGGCTGACAGCAGTGCGTGGTTCACTCAGGCGGAAAGGGACCGATGGGGCACACATGAAAAGAGCTATTTGCGTGGTACCTTACAGCCAACAGAACATCCTGCAGCCAGATAGGATCCAAGATGAACCTGTGAACAATAATAATAATATTCATAATTGGGTGCAAGTCTTCCATACATATGTGACTAAATTCCAGTTCATGTATTTCACAAACAAACCTATCAGATGTGGCCATTTTAATTTAAAAGCTTTGATCTTGATTTTGCAAAACTTATTGGGGGGTAAATTTATGTAAACTTTTGATTTGAGCAAAACACACACTAATATAAATTCATATTTTTTATTTAATTTTTAAAGCTGTTTAAAATTGTGTGTGAGCTTCAATTTGTAAAGCCTGCATAATTCATATTTAGAGGCTTTGGCAAGCCCTGTGGATTAGCACTCTGTGTTGACATATTATTTTTAGTGACATTTTACTGTCATTATGACAAAATAAAGTACATTGTCTTGGGCTTTTGGGACTTATTGATATTATTATCATGTGTAGCAGGAATATGTGATTATACTTAAATCAATATGCTTATAACAATAATATTAAGAGCACAGATTTCAAAGGTAGAATCCTAATAACTTAAGAATTTGATTTGATTTTGTAAATCCTCTTTTAGAAAATCAGCATGTTTATTTAAAAAATCCAACAAATTATTTAAATTTAATTATAATTTAAATTAAATAGTATTTTTATAACAATCTTTAAGATGTTAAAATTAACACTCAATTATTTATTCAATATATTTTGACTGTTTGTCAGCAAAATTGAAACCTGAAATTTTATTTTATTATAAATTGTCTACTTTCAATTAGTTTCTTTTTAAAGATCCATATCTATTGATATATCGAACAGCCATCAGCATCTGGACAGGCGGCTTCCGGGCTTTCAGTTTTCATTTTTCATTTTTCACTTCGCATTAGCAGCAGTATTTAATTATTAAACACGGCACTTTTCTGGGCCGAACGAAGGAAGGACGAAGAAGAAGAAGAAGGGGAGGGTGCCATGCTGACGTCTGTCACTGAGAATGCGTGTTTGTAGGGGGACAACATGTCGTATGTGCAATATGCCACTTAACGGACGCTCGATTGGCCCAGTGACAGAAGGCAGACGTTGATTGCGCGGGTGGCAACAAACCCAATGTTGTCGTCAGTACAGTTAGTTGAAGTTGTAGTTGTTGTTGTTGTTGTTGTTGTTGCTGCTACTGTCCAATCATTATTCATTGCGTGACAAGCGCGCTAAACGTGTCCTCCCATGTGGGCCCGAGTCGGTGTTATCCTGTATCCCAGTATTTGCCCGGCCGAGCTTGTCAATAACTTTGAGCATGCCAAAGGTATAACGACAACAAAAAAATTGACACGCAAGCGGAAAAACAACAACAGACATTGCAAAACTGCAAAATCAGACGAAAATCCCATAAATGATAACATATTAGCTGATAAGCTCGACTAAAGAGTATTCTGTAAATTCAGACGAAGGAAACATTTTTATTAACCAAATTAGTAGCTAAAAGGTAAATAATGAGCGACTTTTTGATTGCTTCAAATGTTAAACCTCCTCTTTGGCGCACTTACAGGGTATTTTTAAAAAATGTACTGCAAGAAACAATAACAGAAACAGAACAAATCGCATCGGTTTATGGCCGAAATTAATGCTTGCCATTATCACGAAATCCACTTTCGTAAAACCATCAGTTGTCCTGGTTGGGCGTCCTTATTTGTCCTTGATTGCTGCAAAAATGCGAGGCGCTCGCCGCTGCCGCTTGTTGGGCTGGAGTTAGCCTCATTTAATTTGATTTTGCGTTGTATTGCTGATTTCTTCTTCTTCTTCTGTTTGTTTGTTTGTTTGCTTTCGGTGGATGCCTTGCGTGCCGCGACACCGAAGGCTCAAAAGGTCCTGCCATTCGGTAGCTGGTGTAAATATTTGTGACATAATTAAGCAGCGCTCGGCATGATACCGCCAGGGACTAGCACCGCTAGCAGCGCATTATCAAATCAGAAAAGGGACAACTTCCAAAGGCGCAAATAAAACAAACATCGGATTTTGTGTGGATAGCTGAAAGACGCACACGCGTGATTAAATTCCATTTGTAGACACAGCTCAGCTCAGCTCGGCTCGAAATACATATTTAGCGACGTTTTAGTGCCGTCGCTTCGTGTTTGAGTGCTTGGCTCACATAAAGATTGTCAAGATTTGAACGGCATTCGCCATTCTTCTGGCTCAAGGCTCAAGGCTCGAGGCTCGAGGCTCGCCTGACATTGGTGCGTTTACTTAAAAACGCTTGGGGAGCAATTTGAGAGATTTAAGGCACGATTTATATGTATGTACGTCTTTGAGTGGGTGACGCTGATAGGCACTGATAACGGCTCCTGCTTATATCGTTTCGTTTGGGCCAATTTGCATAGGAGACCCGCACGGGCAAAAAAGGTTGTGCTGTACGTGGGTTACCTGCTCGTATTTATCTAGGGCCAACGATTTCAATTCAATGATAGTGCATAAAATTAATGAATGTACTCGCATTGGAAATGCGCCTGCCGAAAGGACCTTAAACAAATTTATGACGGGCTTGTCGAAATAGCTTGGCCAACGTGTCCTTGCTGCTTGTCTTGCTTGGGTGGACATAAAAATAGCGTAGCACTCATCCACAGATAGTTGTTGTCGACGGGCGGCCACTTTGAATAACATTAAGGAATAAGCGAAAAAACAGAAACAGAACGTAAAAATAGAATTTTTTATAAATTGAAAGGACCATCAATGCGACAGGCGACAAGTGAAATCGTTTCATGTAATTACAATTCACACACAAAACTCAATAAGAAGAAGAAGAAGAAGAAGAAGAAGATGATGTACAGTCAATGGCATCTGACCAGGAAAGTCGCTTGTTGCCGGTTTTTGCTTTTGCAGCATTTGAATTCAAAGAATGTTTTTACAGCTGACGTTGAAATTTGCCGTCCAATTGAAACTGGGCTCGAATCCGATAGCTATTTTATAGGGAATGTAAAGTGCCGTTAGGCCTGCTTTAAATGATACTCCCTGGCATAAATTGCAATAGGAAATTGATAATGTTGCCAGAATTTAAACAAATCGTCAGCGAGTAAAGAACGCATCTTTAAGTCTTGAAGTATTCAAGTTAAATAAAGTTATTTCTATAATTTTCTGTTTGCTCCGGCTTTGGCTTAACTATTGAACTATTCTCGTTTAGTATTTGCATCGTTTTTATTTGTTTGTGGTTTATTTTTGCTATTTCCTTTTTGCTTTCTGCTTTTCTTATTTGCCGAAGAAGAGCTAAAAGCTTTTTATTTTATTTACCAAAATGTTGCACACAATTTGTTTGGTTTATAATCATATTTTTTGAAAGTACTCAGCACAAATTCATAAATAGATGGAATGCTTTTAATTAAAATACTTGCATTCGTTCATTTATATTCTTCGCATTCATTTTTGTTAAATTTGGAATTAAATTCAATTTCTGAGTGAGTGCATAAAAGGATTTGCTCATACTCAAGAAATCAAAGCTATTTTCACAAAATAGTTCATATTTCAGCAATTAACCAGCCAATTTATAGTTCATCTATGTTAACTTATTAGCCACTTTGGTGGCCTAAAACAAATTCCTGGCTTAAGTTTCCAATGTTAACTTGAATTGAATAATTTGTTCTTCCCTTTCTTCTTTTATCGAGGAACACAATTAGCATATTATTCAGCTAGTTTTCAATTTATAAATCTGGCACAGTTAATACCCTTTAAGAGTGTGAACAAAATGACTCGGGTAAACTTTTATTCGGCTATTCAATGACTTAACCAGTTGGTTGCCTTTTTCCCAGCCAAAAAAGTAGAGGGGGAAGGGGGTTGACTGGGGGTTTAAGCACATGTACAAATTGGTGAACGTGGCCAACGTTATTTGCATAGAGCGCTGTGGTAAAAAGGGTCCGACTTCCCACTGAGAGGGTCAGCTTTAAGGTTGCTTCAATTAAATTGTTGCGCCCGAAGAAAATGCTGCATACACACACACACACACACACGCACACAAACACGCACACACACATGTATGAATTTGGCTTTTTTCCTTTTTGGTTGCTGCTGTTTTCTTTGGCTTTTCATGTGGCTGCGTGTTTTTTGTGCTTGTTGGTTAGTTTGCTTGGGGCGCTGAAGAGTCAACACTTTTGGGCATGCCGAGCTCCACTCGGCGCACATTTTGACTTAGTGCACATCAACAGCGGCCTCATCATGCTCATCGTAAGTGAAAAAATGTACGCATTTTTCTTGCTTTCTTTTCTCGTGCTGTGCCAGGAAATTGTACTAAACAGCAGAAAAACTGGGAAACTGGGAAAGCAACCTAACGACAGGCGGATAGAAGGTGGTTGGGAGCCAGATAAGCCAGCCAGGCAGGAAAATTTATGGCATGCAGGCGACGCGAATCCGCCGGAAATGAGGAGCAAAACTCTGACTTGCTAAAGCGGGGCAGGGTTTGACTTTGGAGCTTCGCCTTATCGCTCTGGCAGGTGATAATCACACGCAGACACAAAATGAATAGCTAGCGAGAGCAGCTGTTGACAGCCCCAACGATGTGACAAAGCCACAAAAACTAACAAATACAAATGCCCCGGTCCAAGCCACAGGTCGTTTAAAATGCAGGACAGATTTCGACTGCCCCGAGTCGATTGACTCAGCTGAACTGAACTGAACTGAACTGAAGTGAACTGGCAACAACTTGAACTGAACCTGTTCAATGGGTGCGAAGCGCATCGCAACCCAAATCCAAATCCACATCCAAATCCAATCGTCAGTCAACCGAATATTCACTCAATTTCAATCATATTGTCAGCACTTTTTCAGCCCAACAAATTTGGCAGTACTTGTCTCTTTTGCCATTCTATAAACGGAATCGCATTTAGAGCTTCAAATGTTCCCCACAGAATTCAAGTTCTTGTGGAAGTCTTTGGATTTAATTATATGGAGAACAAAGCAAAAATCAATAAAATAAAATAAAGATTATTAATTATTTTAGGACTAAACTAGAAAATCCTTATATAGAAATATCTACTTTTTGGTTTATTTTTTTATATTTTATATTATATAATATTTCAAATATTTTTTCATTATTTTATAATTTTCTTTAATTATTTATTACTATATTTTATCACTACCTTTTGCCTTTAAATATTGTGGTTAACGCAAATATGTGTGCGTAGTTTTTGTGGAAGTCTTTGAAAACACATATCTATTAAATAAAATAAAGATTATTAATTATTATTAGGACTAAACTAGAAAATCCATGTATAGAAATTTCTACTTTTTTCTTAATTTTTTTTGTTGTTATTATATAATATTTTATACATTTTATTATTATTTTATAATTTTATTTAATTATTTATTAAGATATTTTATCACTTTCCACCTTATGTTAACGCAAATATGTGTGCGTAGTTTTTGTGGAAATATTTTTAAAAAATCTATATAATAAAATAAAGATCTTTAATTATTATTAGGACTAAGCTAGAAAATCCGTGTATAGAAATTTCTACTTTTTCCTTCATATTTTTTATATTTTAAATTATACAATATTTTATACATATATTTTATTATTATCTTTTATTATTTTTTTATATTTTATATTATAGTACTATAATATTTTATACATATATTTTATTATTTTCTTTTAATATTTTTTTATATTTTATATTATATAATATTTTATACATATATTTTATTATATTCTTTTATTATTTTTTTATATTTTAAATTATACAATATTTTATACATATATTTTATTATTATCTTTTATTATTTTTTTATATTTTATATTATATAATATTTTATACATATATTTTATTATCTTTTATTATTTTTTTATATTTTATATTATATAATATTTTATACATATATTTTATTATTATCTTTTATTATTTTTTTATATTTTAAGTTATACAATATTTTATACATATATTTTATTATTATCTTTTATTACAATATTTTATCACTCTCCACCTTTTGCCTTTAAATATTGTTGTTAACGCAAATATGTGTGCGTAGTGTAAAAACTGGTCTTTATTATGTTGTATTTTTGTTCGTCGGTGTTGTGGAAGACGGGAGGGGGGGGGGGGGGGGTTTCTGACACGTAGAGCATCGAGTGGCTTCTGCACAGCTTTCGTTTGTTCGTTTGGTCCTTGCTGCCACTTGAAATGTAATTTAATTTGTTTATTTGCCTGGCCGCCTACCCAAAAAACGGCTCCGTTTTGTGACAGCCGCCGTGTCTGCATGTAAATTAATTGTGCACCTGGCGGGTAGCAGGTGGCAGCGGATGTAAACGGAAGCACTGAAAGACTCCCGACTCAGCTGGCTGATGGTATCGCTTTTGAGGCCACAGCCAAAAGCTGTCCAAAAATAACAACAAGCGTATCAAGGGGACAAAGAACAGTCTCTAATTAATATGTTTGTTTAGCTTTTGTGCTAAGGGAAATTTGTTAGCTGCGGTGTTCACGTTTTAATTGAATGAAATTTCTGACAAGGTTTAAACTGAATTCCACTCCGTAAAAATATATTCTTATAATGCTTTGACTGCGCTTTCTGATTACATTTCATTTACGTGACTTTCTTTTTTGTAGACATAAAAATGCGACTCATTTATTTGCTCGGCTGCCGCAGACTGGGGCAGGAAGTGGACTTGGAACTGAAACAGAAACTGGATTGGGAATTGGAACTTGTACAGGAACTGGCCATTGTGACAGCTGCAGTGACAACGCGAGCATTTTAGGCTGTTGCCAGCGGCATGGCTGCGGAAACGCGTCAGCTGGCGGCACCGGAAACGGATGCGGCCGCGTCTGACATTGTCGATCCCGTGCTGGCGCTGCTGCGCGCCGACGTTCTCAACCAGACGCGTCCGCCGGTCTTCTACAACAGCTACAACATCTCCGAGGATGTCTACTACTATTTCAACGGCTTCAATGCGGCGCCGACCAGCACGGAGCTGGCCTTGGGCCTGAACACCACCGGTGGTGCGCCCAGCAGCACCACACGCGAACCGGATCTGTCCGAGTTTCTTGAGGCGCTGCCCAACGATCGCGTTGGCCTTCTCGCCTTCCTCTTCCTCTTCTCGTTCGCCACGGTGTTCGGCAACTCGCTGGTCATACTGGCCGTCATCAGGGAGCGTTATCTGCACACGGCCACCAACTATTTTATAACGAGCCTGGCGGTGGCCGACTGTCTGGTGGGCCTGGTCGTCATGCCCTTCTCGGCGCTGTACGAGGTGCTGGAGAACACCTGGTTCTTCGGCACCGACTGGTGCGACATCTGGCGTTCGCTAGACGTACTCTTCAGCACCGCCTCAATACTGAACCTGTGCGTCATCTCCCTCGATCGCTACTGGGCCATCACCGATCCCTTCAGCTACCCCATGCGCATGACAGTCAAGCGTGCCGCCGGCCTCATCGCCGCCGTCTGGATCTGTTCCAGCGCCATCAGCTTTCCGGCCATCGTGTGGTGGCGTGCCGCCCGGGATGGCGAGATGCCCGCCTACAAGTGCACCTTCACCGAGCATCTGGGCTACCTGGTCTTCTCCTCCACCATCTCGTTCTATCTGCCGCTGCTGGTGATGGTGTTCACCTATTGCCGCATCTATCGCGCGGCTGTCATCCAGACGCGCTCCCTGAAGATCGGCACCAAGCAGGTGCTGATGGCTTCGGGTGAGCTGCAGCTGACGCTGCGCATCCATCGTGGCGGCACCACACGCGATCCCGCGCCCAACACCCACCAAGTGTCTGGCGGCGGCGGCGGCGGCTCGCTGAGCCACTCGCATTCGCACCACCATCATCACAACCACAGCGGCGGCACAACGACCTCCACGCCCGAGGAGCCCGACGATGAGCCGCTATCGGCGCTGCATAATAACGGTCTGGCGCGGCATCGGCACATGGGCAAGAACTTCTCGCTGTCCCGCAAGCTGGCCAAGTTCGCCAAGGAGAAGAAGGCGGCCAAGACGCTGGGCATTGTGATGGGCGTGTTCATTGTGTGCTGGCTGCCGTTCTTTGTGGTCAATCTGTTGTCCGGCTTCTGCATCGAGTGCATTGAGCACGAGGAGATTGTCTCCGCAATTGTCACCTGGCTCGGCTGGATCAATTCCTGCATGAATCCGGTGATCTATGCCTGCTGGAGCAGAGACTTTCGCAGGTGAGTTAATCCTGCCCTAACTCTAACTCTAACTAATAGCTAATCTGTGTCCTTTTTATGGCCTCTCTTTCAGAGCCTTTGTGCGCCTGCTGTGCATGTGCTGCCCCCGCAAGATACGCCGCAAGTATCAGCCCACAATGCGCTCCAAGTCACAGGTTAGTTCTTGTCCAGCCCTTCCTGACTCACTCTCTCTATCTGTCTCTCTCTCTCTCTCTAAATCTCTTTGTCTCGCTTTGTCTCATTGGCAAAGTTAGCGACACGTTTATGTTTATGTTCATCAACATTTTGTCTACTTGTGGGGCTGAAAGCTGCTTATGAATTATGCACTGACTTTCCACATCCCCCCATCAACTTTCGTATGCTCCAAAAACGAAACTCAACGAACGACAAAATTAATTTACAAATTTAATGAACATGTCGCAAAAAAAAACGCAGCAAATTTTTACCCTCCCCCCCCCCCCCCCCCCCCCCCCCCCCCCCCCGCCACCATCCCGCCCAGCCATTAGCATTCACACATGCCTGGCAGAGCACACTTAAAGCTTTGGCTGTCTCTCACATCCTGCTCAAGATTTTAATGAATAATTTGTTAATGTGCGTCTGAACTCGGCTCCAAGTGGGTCAACAAATGGGGTTTGTCCCCAATCCGACTGCAATCGTTAATCCCTGTGAAAATTGTCACCTACACAATTCATAAAGGATATTTTGTTGAGGATTTTCTCCTTGATCAATGGAAACACGTGTCGCGTTTATTTAGTTATTTTATTTTGTGCGTTTTTAAATTGGGTTTTTTTCGTTTGAATTTATGACAGGAGCACGTTTTTAGCCACGTTCTCCGCTATGCATTCACAAAATGGCTAAAACGTGTTAATATGCAAATATGTTTTAAATATTCCAGCTGGTTTTTACTATGCATACAATATAAGATTATTATAATTTTATTTTCCTTTTATTAAATAGAGAAGGACTGAAATAATATTTAAAACAAAAAAGTCAAATTTTAAACACTTCTCAGATTTTCATAATTATTTTATTATTTTAACAAAATTGGCATTTTCTTGCACACATTTTCAATCAATTGTCAAATTCTTTCAACTACCATAAAACGCTGTTAATTAATGATAAATATATCAATTATTGTTTTAAGAAAATTATTGTAAATAGTTATCTGAACATTTTGTATTCCACATGCATTTGTATTTGTATCATTAACTTCGCTCATAAAAAAAAAACAAGGTGTCCTTTTTTCGATGTCCTTTGGGGTCGTTTGATAGTTGTTAATGCGGCTGCTGATTATGATTCTGGTGGTGTTCTTACAGAGATTTGCGACACGACGCTGCTACTCGACCTGCTCGCTGCACGGCATTCAGCACGTGCGCCACAATTCCTGCGAGCAGACTTATATATAGTTTAGCCTAGATTTACTTAGTCGCCGTCCTCGAGGCGTCTTCCCCCAAACACTTAAGTTCGTAACTCGATGGCGAGGTAAGCGACTTCTCTAACTTACTTGTTGTTGCGTGTTCGTCTTGTCATGCACAAAAAAAACAAAACCAAAAAAAAAGAAACTAAAAAAGAAATGGTTGCATTCACATTGCACATTGTTGCCCCATGCCTCACTCGTTGTCTCTGTCTCTCTCTCTCTCTGTCTCTCTCTTATACTGTCTAGCTCGTTCTCTGTCTCGCTGTCTCGTTTAATTCTCTTTGTCTCCATTTTAAATGTTACAGTCGTTGATGCGCCTGACGCTGTTCTTTGTGTTCTGTTCTATTCTATTCTATTCTATTCTGTTTTGTTCTATTCTGTTTTGTTCTGTTGTTATTAAGTGTATGCGAAGAATGCGAAAGAAAACGCAATATGAACTGTGATTCCACCTGTTGAATGTATTGCACCTGATACCATGATCTCACACACACACACACACACACACACACACCATACACACGCCCACACTTTGTGAAAGCTGCAGTCGAGCTCTGGCCACTTCCTGACTTCTGGCTCTTGGCTTAATGTCTTTGTTTGTACAATTCCCTTTGGCATGGCAGCTGTTGTTTCATTGCTTTTTGTTGTCGTTGTTATTGTTGTTAAATGTACTGCGCAAAAAACGGAAAAAGGTTGCAGAACATGATGTTCTAGCAGATACCTTGTCATCACTAGATATTGAATATTGCGTATACGCGACGGTGTACAGGGTATGGGGGGAAAATTTAAAGAAAAATATCTCTGGTTACACGGACTCTCTCACACGCGACCACGCAGGCCAAGGACATGTTGTCCTTGTTGCGATTTTGTCATTGCTGTTCTTGTTGTTTGTGCTTTTACCGACCATTCACTACAAATCTCCATGTGTACACAAAGACACGCACACTAACACACACACACACACACATCAAGTCTGCCCACTGTTTATCTTGTTGTTTTCTGATTTTCCTTAAGTTTCAACCTTTGTCTCACCCCGCATCGCTTTTCCTCCACTCTAAGTATTTATATATATGTTTTTTCTCTGTGTTTACTTTGCAATTTTTACTTACCATTGTTGCTCTGCTCGTTGTGACTTTTACTTGTTGGCCTTTTGACTTGGCTCACACACACACACACACACAAACGTCGATAAGTGTGTGCCTGGCCATATTTTGAAATCAACTCGCATAGCGCAACATCCGACATTTTGGAAATGCTATCAGGCTAACCATAAATACGTTAAGCACTCTAAAATTCCAACTCAATTTTCAACAAACATCACACACACACCCACACAAACAATATATATATATATGCACAACACATACATTATATATAATTTAATGATGAAAATGTTATTTACAGCTCTCAATAGCAACTATGCGAATGTCCTTTGGGAATGGGCGTCGATGTTTCTGCGCTGGGTTATCGGATGGCTGACATGATATCAATTACACCCAGAGCATGCCAATTCCTCTTACTTTCCCAATTGTATTCGTATTGTTGCGAACGCTTTGTTCAAAAGGGTCACGGGCAAAACGGCAGCTGAGTTATTTGGGGTCTGGCCCTTAAAAGTACTGCCAACAAATAAAACGAAAGCGTATCGAATTCAGTTCGCCTCGATATGTTAATCAAAAAGCTTACAATCCACTTAATTTAGGTTCCGCTGGGGGCTCTTTAATCTCTGAGGCTATGGTATTACATTTTATTACCCATTACGGTTAAGCCTCTGGGTAGAAAAATCATTTAAGATGATGTTAAAGATTCTACTTGATAAACTTAAAATTTTTTTTAAATTTTTTTTTAATTTTTTTTTTATTTTTATGTACCATGTTCACAATAGGAAAGAGTATCTATATTTATTTAAATTTATTTACTGACGTCAGGCTTTACTTTAATTACATTTGGTTTAATTAAATAAAAATAAATTTATTTAGTACTAGTCAAAAGCTTTTAAATCTGTTAGGAACGTAAATTCTTTTGTTTTGTTTTCCTGCAAAACGCTAAAAGCGTTAAAATAGTTTTTGCTTTTGTTTGAAAATTAATTTAATGCAAGTGAAAAAAAATTGAATTAAATTAAAAGCATTAGGGTGAGGAAGCTGCTATAAATATTGTAATGCTAATTAATTTATTTATTATAATGAACAGAAGGTGTTTATACTATTCAAAATGTTTTTAATTTTAATTTTTTTTCTAAATATTTAACAAAGAAATTAAATTAATTTAACTTTTATGTAGGTGGTCCAATATTTATTGAGTTAATTAAATGTTTGGATATTAGTAGACAGAAGGGACAACAATCAATGAAGTTAAATGAAAAACTACACAGATCCCAGTTTCAAAATAGAAATCACAATTCGCAGATTAAGTTTAACATTTCTAGTGGAGGCTTCAAATAACGTGAACAACTTCCGGCAATGGCTGGAAATTAGCAACAAATGAGTCAACTTCCGTTAACCATTTGCCAACCGGGCGACAAATGAAGACGGGTTCCGTTAACCAATGGGCAAATGTGTGTTTGTGTGTGGGCTTCAGTCAGGTTGCCTACTTTGCGGTACTTTACTTGTGGTCCGCAGTGCAGCTGCCAGCCCTGGTCCCCCTTATAGCCTGCTCTTGTCCGTTGTCGGCCATCTTCAAGCCCATTGCGGTCAGCCGCAAGCTGCGTGCGTGTCTGTGTGGATGTCTGTATGAGTATGTTGGTGTGTGTGAGTGTGGGTGTGTGTCGTCTGAAAATTAACCTCATTGACATTTTGTGCTGTTCGACGGCTGCTCTGCCTTGTGTTTGACTCGTCCGCTGGCTTGTTGCCAGCAACACGCACACGCAAACTAAACACCTACACAAACACAAACAGAGGTATCTGATTAGGCTATTACACTTCTGAAAAAACATAGTAATATATAGAAATATTTTATTTAAAATATTGAGTAATAAATTCCAATGCAGCAAGTGAATTAGATATATTTTAATACTTATGTTATTTATACATATGAATATATCTTATATATATTCATATTTTAATATTTTAATAATTCAACAGACAGAGGTATGTTCTGATTAGGCTGTTACACTTTAAGAAAAATATAGTTATATATAGAAAACAGTGTGTAATATATAGAAATATTTTATTTAAAATATTAAGTAATAAATTCCAATTCAGCAAGAGGAATAGATATTTTTAATATTTATGTTTTACTTTATATATATTCATATTTTAATATTTTAATAATTCAACAGACAGACGTATGTTCTGATTAGGCTAATACACTTTAAGAAAAATATAGTAATTTATAGCAAGAGTTTATTTAAAATGTTCATTAATGGAATTCCAATTCAGAACATGGAATAGATATTTAGCAAAGGGGCTTTCGGCTGGGATATATTTAAATATTTATTTATATTTATAGAATATTTCTTATTATTATTATTATAATATTTTAATTTATATATTTTATACTCCTTCCAGCTTTCATCTCTTATTTATGCATATATAAATATATTTTATGTATATTAATATTTAAATATTTTAATTTATATATTTAATTAATTATTATAAAGATATTCCTTGCAACTTTCATCTTTTATTTTTACATATGTATATATTCTATATATATTAATATATAAATATTTTAATTTATATATTTTATAAATTATTATAATAATTTAATTATGCAATTAAGGATACTCCTTCCAACTTTCATCTTTTATTTATACATATAGTATGTATATATATTTTATATATATTAATATTTTAATATATTAATTTATATATTTTATTAATTATTATAATTGATAAATTATATAATTTAAGATATTCCTTGCAACTTTCATCATTAATTTATACATAAGTAAATAATTTATATATAATAATATTTTAATATTTTAATTTATATATTTTAATTAATTATTATAATAATTAAATTATGCAATTAAAGATACTCCTTCCAACTTTCATCTTATATTTATTCATATGGATATATTTTAATATTTTAATTTATATATATAATTAATTAATATAATAATTAAATAATGCAATTAGGGATACTTCTTCCAACTTTCATCTTTGAACATCGCTTTAGTCGGACTACAGACAAATCCTGATTTGTTTCAGTGTACTGCCAAAATGACTAACCCATGAATTTAGGCTGAGTTCTAAGTGGGCAATGAATTTGCATAGCATTGTGCTTGTGGGCGTGTTCAATGGAAATGTCCCGAGCCAACACATAGGAACACACACAAATATATATTTACACACACAAACACATTGCTTTGAGTTTGAATTCTTTGTATATTGCACATAAATACATACATACACATACACACATATACACACATATACATATATATATAATTGTAATTCTAAATGTTTGCAGAAGAACTCATTGGCCAGCCTGCGACCGGGGCCGACAACGGAGCTGCTGCGCTTCGGCGCCTTCGAGTAGAATAGAGGCGAATTGTTCGTCCTTGCCACAGGCACAGGCACAGGCAACAGTCAAATGTATTCGGAACATTCCTTGCTAAACGCTGCTAATTGCATTAATTATTGGCAGGCGCTTAGCGCCATTTATGAGAGCCTGCCCAAATAACCAAATAACCAAAGCCAAAGCCAAATTGTTATTATTAAAACAATCAATCAATTTAACTCGTGAACGCTTTCGTTTCGTTTCGTTTCGTTTCGTTTAAATTAAAGCCCTGTCGTGCCACAGGACATTTTGTCGCCAGTTATTGCAGACTCCTTTTTTTTTTGTTGTTGCTGCTGCTGCTGGTATTTGTATTTGTATTTGTATTTGTGTTTTATTTTTGGTTTATTTCGGACCTTTTCGCGAGGCAGGACATCAAAATGTAATTTACCACAAATGTTGCAAAAACATCAATTATCCCTAATGGACTGTGAACGTGAAATTAACGTTTATAATTATGTGACAGAGTCGCCAAAAAGCGGCCGCAGCCGCACTAAAGCCAAAAACTCTGCACGGGGTGCCAGTCTAATACCCTGTACTGCAGTTATGCGGGCATACAAAGCTTATCATGCATATATAATTTTTGTTTATATAAACAACTGTCTAATAATCTAGGGCATATAGTTACCCAAATATATATTTTACAGAATAGCTTTGTAGTCAACATACCCTTTACTTTTGGGTTCAGTGACTGTAATGTCCGAAACTTTTACACTTTTCGTGCCTTTTTCTTTGTGGGGGGGACAGCTTGATTTGCTGCTGTTTTCTGTCTCCCGGCAAATGGTGTATTGGGTAATAAATTACACGAAGTGGGCGTGGCTGTGACTAATTCGTACGCGCGTAAAGAAAAATCATTTTAAGAGCCTCACGAGTTTAATGAACTTTGACCGCCGGCACGCCCATTTCTAGCAGCTAGGCACGCCCTCCAGATAACACCGCGGGCCTTGAGTCATAAATCCGCTAAGAAGAACCGAACAAACGTCAAACAGATCGCGTGTCCAGGCAGCGGCAATAAAGCATTGTGTATATAAATTTTCATTTGTTTTATAGTTTATTTTGCAGAATGTTGTAAAAAGGTTAAGCTAAACGAAATGGCTAACACGTGTGCCTTTAAGTAAAATCAAATCAAAAGCCATTTGCGGCAGTTAATCAAATTGTGGCTGCGCCCAAAGACCCGCAACACGTTGCGTATGCGTAATAAAAGTCGTTCAGCTGCAAAACGGATATTAGAAAGTGCCACAATTGCTTGTCAGCTTGTAATTGAATTGAAGGGCCAATTTTGTCTGGAAGAAACACACAAAAATACTCAAAATGAAAAACCCAAAAACCGAAAAACGAAAACGACAAATTGCAATATGCAATTCTTAAGGAAAACACACACACACACACACACACACGAAGAAAACCACAGAACACAACACGGAATGCAGCTCGAACGATTTGCTTACCAAATTGCAGAGCCATTATGTCTGAAGATCATTCATTCAAGATGACGATGATGATGATGGTTGATTTTTTTGGTGTGGGAAATTGAAATTCGTTGCAGGTCGTGGCAACTCATGTGCTGCTGCTGCTGTTGCTGCTGCTGTTGCAGCTAATATTTGGGAAATTGTGTTTTTGTTGTTGTTGTTGTTTTGTACCCAAACCCAAACCTGGTTTCAACAACAGCTGCTGCCGCTTTTCCTTTATTGTGTTGCATTGCTTTCGCTTTTGTTTTATTTTGCTGCTCTCGTTCTTGTTCTTGTTCTCATTGTTGTTGTTGTTGTTGTTGTTACTTGTTTTTCAATCATGCATTTCGCTTTGACTTTTACTGCACACGAACCAAAAAAACTGCTCTGAAGTGCACATAAAAAATAAAACCAGAGAAAACTGAAACTGAAAGCAAACCCGCAACATTTTCAAATTGTTGTCATTGTTGTTGTTGTTGTTGTTGATGTTATTGTTGTTGTTTTTGAGCATCTTTGTTGCCGCTGTTGCGATGCTTTAAAGCAAATTGTTTTTGCCCACACACACACACACACAAATACAACTCTTAACACTGCCTGTAAAATGTATGCAAAATTGAAAATTGACTACACGATTCTCATATTAGTTTCATCCTCTCTCAACCACAGTGCCACGTTGCCGCCGCCATGGTGGCCGCCTCCACATCCTTCGGCTACCACTCCGTCAATCAGCTGGACCGCAACGTCATGTGACGTCAGCCGAGCAGCTGCAGCACTTGCAGCGGCAGCAGCAACTGCGGCGGCGGCGTCGGCGGCGGCGGTCGCAACTCTCATCAATATCATTCGTCAGCTGCAGGCACGCCCTCCTCCTCGCAGCGTTCCTGCACGCGCTGCCAGAGCTTCCATCGGCACCACCATCGTTCGCGGCGCCGCAGCTCGGGCATGCAGCTGCGTGGCGACTTCAGCTCGACGTCGGCGGTGAACAGCGCTTTGGCCAAAACGATTGTCACGATTACCGCGCCCCCAGCGGCGGCTGCCTCGGTGAGCAGCCTACACCTGGGCGGGGGCGGCGGACGAGCCTCGTCGGTGTCCACGCTAACGCTGGCGTCGGTGCCGCCGTCGCTGCTGCTGGAGGCCTCGCTGAAGGGCGGCTCGGTGAGCGCGGCCAACACGCCGATTGCGCCCGCCATGAAGCACAGCAGCTTTGGGCTGGGTCCTTCCAGCTCCTCCGCCGGCTCGGGCCATCATGTGTCCTTTATGCCGCTGCCCATGATGGGCTTGAAGCGTTTGCGCGACTCCAGCGCCTCGCTTGGCTCAGCGGCGGCGGCTGTAAAGGGCGTGGCCAGCGGCTCGGCGCCGTCGCTGGTGGAGGCCGCAGAGTCGCCTACTGAGGCGCCGCATGCGCCGCTCGAGCTGCGCCAGAGCGTGCAGAGCCAGATGACCACGCTGGAGGATGCGGACAGCGACAGCGACAGCAACAGCGAGAGCGAGAGCGTCGGCCTGGCCCTGGTCCAGACGACGCCCCAGCTGGAGTACCGGGCGGACATGGCCTCGAGTTCCTCAAGCGCTTCGGTTAAGTAAACTCGGCACGGAGCAAACAATCGCACTAGCTTAAGGATAACTTAGTGGTTTAGTTTTAAGGCGATATATCACTTGGTTAGTTCTATTGCTGTTTTTATTTATTGCATAAGTAGTTACAAATTAGCCGTCATATCTTAGATCTTCCATGATTAGAATATATATCCCCTTTGAGTTATTTATTACAAGCATCTGTAAATGTCAGCTCATCTTTGAATTAAACTTAACTGAAAGCTACGTCTTCAACCTGTCCACGTACCTGACACACTCTCTCTCTCTTTCTCTCTCTTTATCTCTTTCCCTCTCTCCCTCTCTCTTTATGAGTATTTATAGCTAACTATGTAAACATAAGCAAACTAAAAAATCCTTCCTTTTCGAATTCCAATTTTACAATGTTACGGGTGCAAATGAATTTAAACCTAACTTAGCCTCTATCGAATATATATATATATATATAAAATAATCAATCAAATAGCAAAAAGCAAAAAAGCTTCAACAAATGTATCCCAACTATTTCAAGTCCGCATTCTCGTGTTATAGCCGCAGATTATGTCCTTTGACAGCAGCTTTATTTTGACATAAAGTTAAATTGCAAATAATGTACAAATTGCAAAATCATATTTTATTTGCAGTCCTGCGAAAGGAATTAAAGGAATTCAATTCGATTGGTCGTTAAACTGACATACACATTTTGACAGACAGTTTAGGTAGATAACGACAAACTAAACGGGAAAATCTTAAAAAACCAAATACGATTAAGTGTAGCCAAAAAATAAAAAAAATAAATAAAAATAAAAGGAACACAAAAACCAGGCTCACCTGGTGCAAAAGTTCGTTCAGAAAGTTATCCTTTTTTTCCTTGAGCTTGTCAAGTTGTTGGCTTAACAATAGTTCATAATCAAAGTAAATTTCAAATGGAATATTAATGTTAGTTAGTTTAAGGCAAACAAAAGTAAACTAAATTTAATAAGTGTAAGTGTATTAACGTTAGTTAAAGTATATTTTTATAGTTTTTAAACTCTTCAGTTGGCCGTTATCAAACAGCGTAAATTTTTCTAAACTGGTAGCACACGCATACTAAGTAAACACTGGATACAACACCAATGGTTAAATAGTAAAAGCTCATAAACATATTATAATATGATAGGATACCTAAGTATCTGTATAAGTATTAATTGGGTACGCCAAAAAGCAAACAATAAAAAAACAAAACAACTAATAACAATGATGGAAATGTCGCAACAAAAATTGGAAAATAGAAAAATAATAATAATAATCGTGCTCATTGTTTAGAAAACAAACAAAAGAAAAATGGATATATAAACCATAAAGAAAACAAATGGCAATTATTAATATTCAATATGTGTAGCACATAAGCTCATAGCTCATAGAGTTCTTGTATGTCTGTGTGTGTGTGCGTGCGTGTGTGTGTGCGCGTTCCATAAATAGCACTAAGTTTACATTTAAGCAAGTATGTATGTGTGTGTTTACAGCCATAAAGCAGCTGCAGCAAGAATTTAAACCAAAAAAAAACGTATATTAGCAAATAATTCAGACTAACTAAAGCAAAATACACAATTTAAAGTCCCAAGCAGATTTAACAGATTTGTATTCCATATATAAGATATGTGTACTTACGTGTATTAAGATTAAAATATACTGAAACAGTAATTGGAGTTGACCTAACATTATTTAAATTTTCAGCTGGCCAAATAAGTAAAGAGCCTTAAAAAAGGGCATATTTGTTTCACTTCGAGTATGTCTTATGTAAGTGTGAATAGGGTATATCACAGTCAGCTACAAACTCTTCACTTTTTTCTTTGTGTTGTTAAAGTGCGAACTTTTCGTGGCTCGCAGCAAGAAATGCTGCACTTTATGTTTGTGATGGACACGCAGCAAAAAAGGAACACACACAAGGGGCGAAGGTCAAAGGGCAGCAATAAAGTTTACAGCCAGCAAGCAATAGAGTTGCAATTGCGAGTGGCAACTCATGGAATGCATTGTGCAGCTGTCGCTCAAGCAGACACTCACCCAGTCCGTCTGTCTTTCTGTCAGTCCGTCCGTCAGTCAGTTGGGAGCTCACCAAGATGACTGCAGTCAGCAAAGCGCGAAATGCAAGCAACGCATCTAAAGCAGCCAGCAAAAGCCAAACATGCGGCAAGTGGCAGCAACCAGCAGCTGCCCCAGTTGAGCGCCATAAAGTTTAAGCTGAGTGCGTGCCCCACTAAAAATGGGATCGTTGCGCCAACATTGTGGGCACAAACCGCGCCACGTGCATCAACTAACTAATGAGTATATAAGCCAGGGACCCACCAACCAACCACCAGCCCAAAATCTACGCACCACACTACGCACTAATGACCCACATAAGCAACTGGCCTCAACTTAGCGCACTGTGCAACCACTTTTTTCAAGCTAAACTTGCATTTAAAGCAAAGTTGCATTCTGAGAAAAGACTTGGATGGATGTTAATTAAAATAATTCATAGTTGATTTTAATTTCAATTAAACATGATTTCATTAAAATTTGACTACAGCTTTTCTGATGCAAAAATAACAAATTTGTGTTCCTGGATTTGTCTGAAATGCCTGAGAATATTAATAATATTTTTAAAGTTAACTTTTGCTTAAGTTAGGAATTTATTTCTCAAGGTTGTTTTTTCCCATCTAAAACACATCTCAGTTGCACAGCCCCTCAAATTTGTTGCATAGTGTAGTTGTGTGTTTACAACACATCAGTACGACACACACACACTCACACACACACTTGCACATTCATACAATGACTGCTCGGCCATTGTCCTTGTTGTAATCAGCCAAATAACGACTGTCAAAATGGCGGATAAGCGCAGAACTAATAAAAAAGAAACGTTGCACAGCTCAAGGGGAGGGGGAGGGGGGACTGAGAGGGGCTTGGGGATGGGAAGATCTTTGGCTGGTTGGTAGGGGCTGCTGTGTTTTTTTGGGACTTAGGAGTGAGCAACTTATCACCGAAACTAAATTTGAAGCAGCGTCGAACCCTCAAAAGCATTTTATTTGCTAGCTGGTAATTTTTGTTTCCCTTCGCCGCTAGTTCTTCACAGTTTTCCGCTTATTTTCATACTTGCTTTTCTTGTTGTTGTTGTTGTTGTATTTTCTTAGCTCCTTTTGTTGGGTTGGTTAATGAACCGAAACGCGTGTTTGTCTCTGGGTTCTGGTGTTGGCATTGGACGGGTTCGCTGCGCTTTTCAGCTGCTCAGCGAATTTGTTTGCCAATATATATGTATATATATATGTATGTATAAGGCCAGAGCAATCATTGTCCTGATGACTTTCTTGCTGGCTTCAGTCAAATCCCCCCCCCTAACGGGACATGCTCAATGGAAGTTATGTATTTGCGAGGGGATTTTGGTTATTTGGTTGTTTTGATTACTATGTGTGTGTGTGTGTGTGCGTGTGTGTATATGTGTGTGGTATAGTTATAACAGACGCTTCTACTTCGCTAGTTCATAATGTGCTTAATTACAAACATAAATCGCATTTGTTATCTTGTCCCACAAAATAATTATGTTACTTGGGTTTTCCCTTTTTTCTTTGTCATCTTTTTAAAGAGGGTTTTCCATTCGCTTTTCTATTTAATACAAACTATTTAAATCGCAATTGCCTTTTGTCTTAGTCGTCCTTCTTCTTCTTCTTCTTCTTCTTCTTGTTTTATGCAACACTTTTTCGCTTGAATTTAATTATGTTTAAGCCATTTATCTTCGCCATTCTGCCCCAAGGTGGCAAATGAATATGTTTTTGACAGTTTGCCTCGCTGAAGTCAGAAATAGGTTCAAATTGCCTTCGCTAGCTTCAATCTTATTATTATTAATGTACTCTTGACGTCAGCGAACTGGAATCAAGATCATTTTTATTTACAAGGTTCAGTTCCTGGACTGCTTTTTATTGTTTTCAATTAGGTCACATTCAGCTGTTTATCTGAAGATTCCAGCTAAAATGGAGAGGAAAGAAAATGCAGGTAAGTAAAAAGAATTGAATTAAAAAAATATAGAAATAAAGTTATCACTTTGTTCTACTATAAAAAAGATTTATTTTCTTTGGCTGTTAACGTGTACGTAAAATGGAAGTAAAATTGAATCTGCATGTTGCTAAAATTGGCCAAAAGGGCGGCTGGCTCTTTAGGGCCGTTTGAGAGACGTTAATTAAATCAATATAGCTCGTTTTAAACAATTTCGCGCTGGCAGAGCGCATAAAAATGCTAAATAAATTGATGAACTGCGGCGAACGCGCAAACACAAAAGGCTGCCAAGGAGTTATTTGGTGGCGGTGCCCGTGTCCTTGTCGTAAAAGGCGGGCGCGCTGTAAAAATCTATCGACCCGTTCATTGGGGCCACCAAGATGATGTTGGCCCGAACCCACAAAGCGGCACTTGCACTTGGCTCTTGTCCTAGTTGAGGGGGCGGAGGCGAGGGCCTAAATTGTATAAATATAAACGACATTAAAGCGCGTCTGGAAATAAAACAAACAGTAAGTCGAACTCAATGAACTGTGCGGCGGCTTCGTGCTGCAAGTTCTCCCTGCCACATGCCACATGCCACTTGCCACTTGCCCCTCCCTCAGTCTGGTCGGCATTAAGTTGCCATTGCGAGGATGCTGTTGACTGCTGCCTTCTGGCTGTGACTGTGGCAGGTCCTGGCGTGTCCTGGCACAGCCTTTTCGTGTGCTCTCTGCCGATTTTCCATATCTATACACAATATACACAATGCGCTGTTATTTGCTTGTTGGATGCCTGCACAATTTCTATTATGCCCGTGAACCTTGGCTTATATTTAACAATTTATAAATATAAACGCCCACCTTAATGTTATTAGAAGCCATTCGAATGATTACCAAACGGCACAGCCCGGCGACATGCATAAAATTGTGTGAATAAAAACACAGGAAATGCTCTTTGAGGTTGCTAATAGGCAAATACCCTTACTAACTTATAGGGTTGATCAGATTTATCAACCAAATTTATCAAGAATTGTGAATGTTTTCTTAAAAAAAATAGTTATAATAAATAAATACGTAAATTTGTAAACTTATTGTTAGTCTCCTAATTAAGAGAAGATTCAATAAATAAAAGCAAAGTATAATAAAAAAGAAATAAATAAATAATAATAAAAAATAATAATAATAATAATATTAATAATAATAATAATAATAATAATAATAATAATAATAATAATAATAATAATATTAATAATAATAATAATAATAATAATAATAATAATAATAATAATAATAATAA
>SCDZ01001124.1:0-13796 GCA_004143845.1 Drosophila lacertosa | reverse complement strand
GCTGACATGTCACTTGGCCATAAAAAAAGTTTATGTCTGACATGAGCCAAAAACAATTTGCATATTTTTCCACTGGATAACAACTTAATTTAGGATACACTCTAGCAACTGCGACGCCGACTGCGACGGCGACTGCGACTGCGACTATTGCGTAAGCAGCTGGGAAGGGGTTGGGTTGGCTTTGATTTTAAGATAAACAGCAGAAGGGTAAATTTCATTTAGTTGAAAGTTGACCAATTATTTGCGAAGTAAAATTGCTGCAAGAGAAGCTCTTGGTATCTTTTACCTGCCATGCAATCTATTTGCTGTCATCGGTCTGACTTTTGACTGACTCCATATTTTCCGCAACATTTGCAATAGCCCTGAGCTCTTCCGCTTCGGTGCAATGCGAAACCACTTGCAGCAGCAGCAGCAGCAGCAGCAGCAGCAGCAGGAGGAGTAGGAGAGTCGCCTCGTCCTGACAGAGATGCATGCGGCGTGGGGCACGTGGCACGGGCGTTGATGGTGCTGCAACCATTTCTCAAAGTGTCATGACTTCCTGAGCTCAGACACAACGCAATGAAACGTGAACTCCCAGCGGCTGATTGATTAGCATAATCCAAAGTGAAACTTAGGCCACAGAACAGAGCTTCTCGGCTGGCAATTAGCAAAGCTAGTTGGAAGTGGGGAGAACTTATGAGGAGTAATCTGAGCCAAAGATAAACTTAAGTAACAGTTGAAAAGATTGCTCAACTTTTAAGCTGCACTAAATCAGCCTTCAACCCGGTGCTTAATTTAAAAAATGTATTTTTTATGAGCATTTCTCATTTCAATTCCCTCGAATAAAGCCCAATTGGGTTCGCCTTTGATGTGCGTTCAACGAAGATAGCTGTAAATGATATGATTAGAGGCAATTTCCGCTGCATTTACAGTTATGAAAGCCAAGGCCCTAATCTAATATAGAGTGCACAAAGCCGGCTCGCAAATTAAATCGGTTTCATTCACTTTGTATTTTGTGGCACACAAAAGTGGATTTCGCTTTCTGAACCACTTTGTGTGGCACTGAAAAGGGGAAGAATTAGAAAAGGCACGAGGAGGAGTAGAAGGTAAGAGAAAAAGCCATTTACTCTCTGGCTAAGAACTTAGGTGAGCTGCACCTGAAACATTCGCCCTGTGGGCAACTTTAAATGCAGTTAGCGTAGCTTTCAACTTTGGCTTTATGGACAAACGCTTCGCCGAGTGGCAAATGGTAGCTGCGTTTTGGCCAGGTCCTTGACGTTTTTTCTATCGCATGTGCATGCACTTAGCCAACACTGCCGGGCACTGCACAACACTATGCCACGTTAATAAACTTGAAACTTTCGAAAGGGCCACCGAAAAACGAGTCAAAACTTTTTCATTGCCTGTCGCTGCGAACAGTTTTCCCATCCCCTCCTTCTGGCCGTTCTATTTTTTCCGTTCAGCATGTGGATGGGCGCCAAAATGGCGCACATTGGGCGCCAAATGAATTTCATTTCACAGACGCAACGCGCGCAATTTTATTCACTGTCAAACCAAATTTGCTTCTGCTGCTTCGCGCTGGGCAAAAACTTTGCCCTGGCGAAAACAACATTGAAATTAATTTGCCAGCTTCTTTTTCTTCATTTTGTGGGGCTGCCTTTTAAGCTAATTTGGCCGGGTCGAGTCCAGTCCATCTCAACCGGCAGTTGCTCATCCATTTCCATTGCCATTTTCTCTGCCACGGCCATATACAAAACGTATCCGTATCCGTTTCCACATAGAGAGCATTTTTAATCCTATGCCAGTTGCTGCCAGAAGAAGTCACTTAAATGTTCCCTGATGGAGCACTCTGGGCTGGTGCCCACTCGAGTTTGCGTTCCACGACAGACCCAAAAAACAGTTCGAGGCTGTTAACAGGCTCTGCCTGCCGTTGATTACGAATGCAATTGCGTTTCGGATTCAGATTCAGATTCAGATTCGAGCTGGTTGTTGTTTGCATGTTAATGTTGCCCCGGCAACACGCGCTGACAGCAAGCCAGTTAGAGCAACTGAGGGGGGGGGGGGGCAAACACTTTAGCAATTTGCAATTGGCATATCGAGAGCGGACAGAGCCGAGCCGAGAGTTAAGATGCATTCATGCATGCAGACAATCCACGGCTGGACGCACTTCTATGCAAGTGGATGTCGGTGTCCGGCGCAGGCTCCCGTTGGTGCCCGGTTGGCAAGGGGACCGCCCAGGTGCGGCCCACCTGCGATGGGGGAGGGGGCAGAGGGCAGGGACGGGGCAGTTGGGAATGTGGCGATAAATCACGCAACGTTGAGTTCGTTCGCAAATTTACAATGTATTATTTACGGTTCAACTTACATGCAAAATTATGCATAGTTTTTTTGTGCACTGCACAAAAAAATGTTAACGAGTTAAACTTTTAACTCGCAGAACATTTTTTAGAATTCAACTGATTTCGTTTAAATATGAATTCAGATTGGCATCATTAAATAAGTTGATTGCATATTAAATTGCTATTAAATTGTACATTTAATCGATTTCAGGCAACGCAATAACTATTAATGTTAAAGCATTAAACTGTTTTAGCCTGGCTTTAATACTCTGCCCCATTCCACACACAGTTTTTAACTTTGCTCAAAGGGCGTTAACTTTTTGCAGCATTTCGAATTTGCTGCTGCGGCCCCAAAGATAAAGGTCGGAAAGGCATTTGGCACTTAATAAAACTTTTTGGTCACGTTAGTTCGCAGTAAGTGGCTTTAACAGAGTGAAAGAGGTAGGTAGAGAGAGAGAAAGAGAGAGAGACAGAGAGTTCAACAAAGGCAATGAAATTAATTTCATGGCTCAAAAAACACAAATCGTAAACAATTAGAAAAGGGCCACAAAACACACAACACAAGGCAGAAGAAGAGCTGAAAGAATTTTGGGGTAAGCCAACACACAAAAAGACATGTGAAAATTGAGTGCAGAAAATACCAAAAATAACTCCTCAAGTTTTTCTTAGCCAAGGCAATAAATGTCCACTGTCGTCCATTGTCGTGGCTGAATTCGCATTCGTCTTCGAATCGAACACAAACCGCAATGCTCGCAAACACGCAACTGAAGCGAAAGCAAATGCTCGACCAGGCAATACCCTGTAAGAGGCAACTTTATATGCAGCTAGCTAATAGATTCTTATATGATTGTTTACAGGAATAATAGACTATAATCAACTTGAGTGCTATACTTCATGGCTATAGTTAGCTCGAGTTACCCTTTTTGCTTGACCTCACAGGGTATACAAGTGCGTCCCCTCAAATCAAAAACAATTGCCAAAGTTAGCAACTCCTTTGATTGGGCCAATTGTGCACAGTTTGTTCACACTTTGAGCCGGACATGCAATTAAAGTTTGCGGTCGTTTTGAAGGGGCAAAGGATATTCCTCCCACACTCCCCCTTAACCCAGCAACCCCTCGCCCTGAGAAACGCTGCTCGTATTGCAAGTTCGATACTTTTAATTGTTGGTCAAGTCTCGACTAGCCACGACTTGGACTTGTGCTTGTCAAAGATTCGCCAGCAATGTTTGCTCATGTGGACACGCAACTTGCAACGGGCAACTTGCAACGGGCAACTTGGCGACATGACTAAGTGAATCGTCTGCAATATAAGACAAGGACAAGCCCCACCGAGAAAACAAGCACTCGGCTTGAATGATTCAGCTGCGGAGTCGAGTTGCGCCGCCATTGGCAATGTAAATATACAAATACATGTGCGAAAGCGACCACCTGAGAAATCAGCACGCCACAAAGGCGTTGCCGGAGTTGAGTTGGGGGCATGTTGGCTGTTTTGGCTTGTTACCAAATCGCTTTAGCTCCGCCGCAAGGTAACAATAAAAATTTGCCCGCCCACTTCTTGCTGGGCCGTCGTTTGTTATGCTATATTGATCTAAAATTGAATATGGAATTGCGTGGCAGCTGCTGTTGCACGTGGGTAAAGCCGCAGCTGCCACTTGCCACTTTAAAACTTTTGTGCATGCAGATCCTGCTTAAGGATTGTAAATTCTTTTCATATACAGTCGAGTCCCGATAATTTATCCCCGCTAAATCGAAGATCTCAATAATAAAAATTGTCTATTTTACATGTAAAGTTCCTAAATCCATTTTTCCATATAATCCGACACTTTCAACCCCAATAACTTTGTCAAAACTTAACTGATTTTCATGTTTGAGACCATTTTGAACATACTTTGTCCTCTTCCTTACTTCTACACTTAGATTTTCTTCATTTTTTTGGTTTTATTTTTTTGACTTTTTTCGGGAAAAAACACTGTACCCCCCCCTGGTGAAATTTAAAAAAAATTTTTTTTGAAAAATTAGAATCCTCCGATTTTATTTTTAATCGATTGCTGGTATCAATATTAGTATAAAAATCCATTTAAAAAGTTTTTCTGAGGGGGTCAATTTTTTTGTCAAAAATCATGCGAAAATTGAGAAAAAAAAAGACAACTTCCCAAATCTATATAAGGGGAATCTCCCAGACTTTGATCCCAAATAACTTTGTCAAAAGTTAACCGATTTTTGTGTTTGATACCATTTTGATCATAGTTTGTCGGCTTTTTTGTTTCCTCATTTAAATTTTCTTTATTATTTTTGGCTTTAATTTTTCAACTTCCTTGGCAAAAATGTACTCAGCCGAATTATCGGGACTCGACTGTATATATCTTTATATTTATATATGGGAAAGCTTCTTTTGTAACTGTGCCCAACAAGCCGCAAGAGGCAAACATCAAAGGCGGCCGCCACGCGATTCAACCACCTAAATTCCCCCCAACTGGGTCCTGCTCCTGCCCCGTGCTGTGTTTTAATGTCTTCATATGCGCGTTGTCCTTGCGGCCGTGCCACAGATTTTTATGACATTGCCGCACATTTAATTTTACAGCTTATCAAAACAGTTGACACTTCCACAGCGCCAGCGCCGCCTGTCCCTCATCCTTGTCCCTGCCACTGCCACCGCTCCTCCTCCTGCTCCTGCTCCTGCTCCTGCTCCTGTTCCTTCCCCGCTGCTGTTTGAGCTTCAGTTTCAGTTTCGGCTTTTGGCGGCCACATTGACAGCGACAGGCGCTGGTTCAGGACGAGCGGCTCCCTTGACGCCATTTACATTTTGGTTAACTGTAAATTGGCTTTGTTTTCGATGTGTGCATGTCTGTGTATGTGTGTGTGTTTGGGTATTGGACGTGTTTGACTGTGTGTGTGTGTGTGTGGGTGTGTGTGCTGTAAAGTTTTTTGAAGCTCATTGAGCGCGTTAATTGATTTTCGCGCCAAACAAAGGCAAAGTTCGAAACGCGAGCGGAGGGGGAAAGGAAACAAAAGCGACAGGACCCAAAAAGGACGCAGGACCAAAAAGGCCAATTGTTGGCTGCGGCGGCGACACAATAAAAGCAGCAAATGTGAAGGAAGCACTAAAAAAATATGCCAGCCCGGGCTGGGAGACTGTTATTTGGGGGTGTGTGCGTGTGTGTGTATGTGTGTGTGTGTGTGTTAGTGCGGCCAACTGAAGCAATTTACGAAATGACATTATTTGAACGCAAAACATAAAGAAAAGCAAGCCGGCGAGCGATGGAGTGCGATGGAACTCGCACAGTGGGCAAATGGCAAAAAATTACGACAACAACTAAAATAGACAGCAATTCCCTCCCTTCCCCCTATTCCAGCCCTTTCCACCCCCACTTAACAGTTGTCATTGTTATTGGAAGTTCGGTTGTTGCTGCTGTTTTCTCTTTATATTTTTCAAGCAGCCACAACAACAACAACTATAACAACAATTGAGGAGTCGTTTGTTGCAAGTTTACATATATATGTGTTTTCAGTTCTTTTTTTATATTTTAAAAGAGGGCGCAACTATTTTTTTGCCACTTCATTTTTTCTTGCTTCGCTGTTTTTGTTTGGCTTCGTCGTCCCTTGAAAAACATTTTATAGCCTCTTGTCCGCGACGGGCTGAGCTGCAGCAAGAGACAAGGGGCATGGGGCACGGGGCAAGGGGCAAGGGGCAAGGGGCAGAGGTGGGCAGGTCAATTGCAGGCGTTTCTCGGAATTTTTTTTCGCTGCTGCATATGTGTGGGTGGCAACGGATGGCTGGATGCCTGGAAGGGACATGCATGAAATGATAATAAAAGCGAAATAAATTGTATGCAGCAAGCAGCAAGGCGCGGCAAAGGGACGGTGGGCGGGGCTAGAGTGACTAACCAAGTACATGCACATTTAAGAGGGGGATACAACGCATAAAATAAATGAAGTGTACACACACCATCTAGCTGTGTGTGAGTGTGTGTGTGTTGCAGGCAGCTGATGAATATTTCGAGTAATGCCCCATAAAATAAATGACTCAGCTGTTAATGTGCATATGGCTCATATCCTTTTGGCCTTTAAAGGAATTTTAGCTCTGTTTATTGATTCGATTTAAATTTGATAAACTACCCCGAGAAAAGCTATCCCCATTTTCCCCATTTCCAAATATCCCTCGTGTGTGTGCCGAGCAAACAACATAAATGTTCGACCATGCCACGCCCCCCGCCCACCGCCTGCCGCCTGCCGCCTCCGCTTGCGTTTATCGTTTGCGTGTTTTTGGATTTATCAACAATTTTTTGGCTGCACAAAGCCTTTTAATTAAAAATGTGAAATCATCTGCAATGTGGCAATCGGCGGCAATGTCTGCTCGAATTTACCTTTGTCGAGCCAATATTTGCCTGCTCTGATTTTAAATTTTCTAGTTATACGCTTTTCTCTGCTGCCTTATACAGTCCACAATATAAACCATTGGCCATGGCTCTCTGACCCTGGCAGCAAATTCTATTTGCCCATGTCAAAAGCCTGCAGAGTGCGAAAACAAATAACATATACATAGTATATGCATATACAGATATAAAAGTGCATATTTCTGAATCTCTGTTAGCCGAAATGCAGTTTTCGAGTGCAGCCATCAATCATTCATGTTCCGGTATTTGTTGATATTACACAACACTGGCAAATGCTTTCACATTTGCATTTACTTAGCAGCTGCTTGAAACTTTGATTGATGGTTACATTATGCCACGTTATGAGATTTATCGTGGCAATAGTTTATACAGCTGAGCAATTCATTCATCAAGGGAACCCTAGAAAATATAAACTTAACTGAATAGTCAATCAAAGAAAAGTTATATTTATAACATAATATTTGAGATAATTCCTCTTCATGTTCACTCTTCAAAAGTCAAAAGGAAATCGAAATTGGGAACATCTTTTTAGCAATATGCAGTGTAATGGAAAATTTTGCTTGTTAAACAAGTTGAACACAAAGTAAAATGGTTCAGTTTATAACAGAGCAACAGAGAGGCAGCTATGGAGGGTGCGAGAGGGAAGCAGGCAAATCGAATGCAATTGTTGCCAGAAAACCAATGCCAATGGCAGACACAATTATGCAAATGCATGTGTGTAGTGTGTGTGTGTTGTGTGTTGTGTGTGTGAAAGCAACATTGCATAATGAATGCTCCACGATGCGTGGGTGTTCGATATGTTCGTGTCATGTTAAATATGCGAATACACACACCACGCACACACACACATACACACACACACAGCCATTGTCCAGTGATGCGTGCAGCTGAATCTCAGCTGAATGCGAATGTGAATACGAATGAGTGCAGCATGAATGGACGAATGTGCGAATGTGTGCGAATGTGTGCGAATGTGTGAGTGCCTTGCAATTGGTTTGCCATTTTGTTTGTGTGCCAACTCGTCGCAACTGACCCTTTGATTTATCAAATGAAATTGTTAATTTGCAGCCAAAGCCAATTTTGAGCTGCACATGTGACACAGCCAAGCTTTCCCCTTCCCCCTTTCCCTTTCCGCCTTAGCCAAGTCTCTCTCCCTCTCTTCCTCTCTCCTTCTCTCTCTCTGGTACTGCTGCAAAAGCCACAGAAAATGTGCAACAACAGTCGCTGCTGCTGCTGCTGCTGTCGCATCCTGAATTGGCAATAATTGACTACAACAACAACAACAACTAAAGTTAATGCAGTTTCAGTTTCAATTTCAATTTCGATTCGGAGCTTCAATTTTGGCCACGAAACGAAAATTTCAATTAAATTCTGCATTCGGGCCAATTAATCGATTTTCATTTAAATTTTAATTTAAATCAATTGCTGCACAGATTTGTTTTCATTGTTGTTGTTGTTGTTATCGTTGTTGTTGTCGTTGTTAATGTTTGCAACATGCATTTGTTTGACTTGTGGCTTTGTGGGTGTGCCTGTGTGTGTGTGTGCGTGTGTTTATGGTGTGTTGTGGTGTGGTGTTTGTGGGATAGAGATCAGACGCAACAAAAATGCATTTACCATAACCAAATTGATGGCGATTTTAATTGGCATTGATTGCGAAATAACAATTGCATTTAATAACACCCAAACACGCTCACTCAACTCAACTCAACTCACACTCTATGTAATAAATATTTATTGATGTGCATACCCACAACCAACACACACACACACACACATACACGTGCATGCCACCCCATCGATATAAGCTCATGCACTCAATCAAAAATTCTTGCATAATTCTCTCTCTGCTGTCACACACTTGCTATCTCGCTCACTCGTTCAACTTGTCTCCCTCTGCTGTGTAGTGTAATGGCTAAAACAATTGCCACCATGTTTGGAAGTCATTTTTGCTGGGCTTAGGTTGAAACCTGCCTGGACACACAATTTCCGTTGCATAACTGAACTTGTCGCTTGGTTTACGAACTCAATTGAACTAGTTCAATGAACTATACTATTTTACTATATGCATAGCTTTTAGCATAGCATACTGATATAGTTCTTTACTGAACTGGTTCATTCGAAGGAGCTTTCCTTAACTGAAGCGACATTTGTTTAAACGACTTGAATCAAGGCAATTTCCTCACATGTCGCAATCAGAGCGCCGTGTTGAACGAACGCAACCCACATGAAAAGCATCTTTCCGGTGAGTTATCCAGTTCCTGTTGCCGCTTCCGTTACTCCACAATGTTCCTGTTCATGTTCATGTTCACGTTCATGTGACAAGGCATATTTCAGCCGCAGAGTCTTTTGTTTGACGCAAAATTCAATTAACGCGCATCGCGCACGAAGCCCACAGCCAATTTACAGTTAACCAACATTTGAATGACTTTGGTGGAAAGCTGGAAAGTGGCGGCGCTGAATGCTCGACTCGGCTCGGCTTCGGGGGGAAAGTCTCTTTGATAAGTTATAAAATTTAATGCGCCATCATGGTCGTAAAATCTGCGTGAGGCGACGATGTCGACAACAACTCAATGAAGTTGCCACACACACACACAAACACACACACACAAACACAATATAAAGTCATAAAACGGAAGAACTTGTTTGGGGCGGAGGCACAAAGAGCATAAAGCAGCCAAATATGCATGATGGTACGAGCCGGAGAAGGGAATGGGGGCAACAAGGGGGAAAATCTACATTGGCTCGCTGGCTGCCTGGTTGGCTAACGTTGCCACTTGCTGTGGCTGTGGCTGTTGCTGTTGCTTTAAGCGAATGCTTGAAATTCCGTTTGGCAAACATTTGGCCCCGATAAATGCGGCCGAGAGTTGGGGCGTCGTTTAATTCCTGCACCTATTTGTAGAGAGCGTGTTGATAGGAAGGCATTTTCACAGGTGTTGCGCCGCAGCTGATTTAAATTATTCGCATGTTTGGCTTTTGGCCCGGGCAAGCACATAAATTGGCCTGGCTGACGGGGCGGCGGGTAAATAAACCGAAGCCAAAAACCGAAACCGAAACTGAAACCGTAAGCTGACCGAACCCAATTGGCCGAGATAAGATGTAATGGCTTTTTATGGCCCGGCCCTCACAGTTATCTACAGGAATTACGAGCGAGGCCAGCACCTCGGCTGACCACCAGAGACCGGCGAGGAGCTGTTGCAACCGTCTGTCTGGCTGCAGCTTAAAGTTCCACAGCCAAGTCAATGACACTTGGCCAAGTAGTGTATTGCCAGGCAGCCACCCACATGACTTGGCTACAACTTGCAGCCAGTTGCCAGTTGCCAGTTTAATGGCCGCTGAATGATTTAGCAGAAGTCTGCCGACTCGGCTAGCTGCTGCTGCTACTCCTACTGCTGCTACTGCTGCTGCTGCTACTGCTGCCTGTTTGTTTGCCACATTGGCAACTCGAAGTGCCGCCAGCTGCGCGCTTCCCACGTGTATCAGCCCACGTTCGATTCATTTTGATTCATTTGAGCAGCCGCAATTTACATTCAATTTTAGATCCATACCACATCCAAACCGCATAATGGCGAGACTACCGTTGCCGCCCCCACCTTCGATCCTTCTATTTTTTTTCGCTATTTTGGCCACAATAAGCTGCTCCGTGTTGCCGCATTTTGTATCATTTTTATTATTGCTCACCCCGCGTGCTGGTTCAGATAATTGCACTTGATATCTCAGGTGCTCGCTTTCGCACATGTATTTACATTATCAATGCAGCAGAACGTTCCACCCACACAACCACCCTTAGCACCCACCCAACGCCTTCCTCGGCAAGGCTGCGCTCGCTTGCGGTCTTCGTTCAGTTTCGCCTTGACTTTCCTCGAAAAGTTTACTCTGCATTGTATTTCCAACTAGCATGTGTCTCTTGTTCCTGCTCCCTGCTACGTGTTCTATTATGTCCATAACACACACACACACACACACATACAGGCCCTTCGGAAAGTTGTCCCACAATTACAAGTATCGAAAGTTGCACTTTGAAGTGCACTTTTCATGCGAAAACACTTGAAAAGGAAGTCCTTTCGGGCAGAGATTGGATTGGGGTGTTCGTTCAGACAGGACCACAAGCATTAATTGCCATAAAGCTTGAATGAATATTGTAAACTTTATATGATAGGCTATTTAGGGACAGGAAGAGGCGCTGAGGATTTATATTCTCCAATTGGATCTAACTTCAGCTGCAATTGTAATCCATTTAAAGCAGAATAAATAAACAACCATGAAACTACTTTTTGGGCAGATTTTAGGCTTTTCAAAACGAACTTCTCAAACAAATATCCTTTTTCAATCTACATTTCTTAAAAGTTTTATTCCTGCAATGTGTGTGCCATATAAATGTAATCCCCTTAAAGCAGCTTTCCCTTGTCAGAGCGTGAGGGGGTTTTTCAGAATGGGGTCTTGCCATAAATGAAGAGCACATAATAAACTTTATTATGTGCTTTCCATTCACACCTTTTGCAGCTTTTCTTTTTCGCAGCTTTTCATCAGCATTTCTGTGGCTTTGTCTCACATTTTGTTGTTGGCTGTTTCAACAACAATTATTTTCAATTTGAGCTCTGCCAGCCATGAAATTAATTTCGTTTGCTTTGCCAAGCTGTCGATTGGAGGAGGCAACTCCTCTTGTAGGAGTTATAATACCCAACCAAACACATATGTACACAGTTATATATATATATATATAGATTTGTGAATAGGATTGTAAAGTGCGAGGTTTGCTTTTCAATGCAGGTCTTAACACACCAAGTGCTGGTGTTGTTTTGAAATCAATCTTTGTTGACATTCTGAAGGCTTTTTGCCTACAGTTGGGGACAGCTGTCATTCTCATTCTCACACTCGCAATTGAAGTTGTCTCTATTGTTCAAGCAGTTGTCCTGCAGGACAAAGGCCGAATGAGCTGTGGCTTTTGAAGGGGGGGCGGGGCAACAATTGAATTGAATCCTTACGGCGATCTCACTTTAAGGGCAAAGCAATGTGTATTTGTTCCGTATTTATTACACTTATTCATCTCATCCGGTGGACAGCTCTTTATTATGCGATTCATTTTCATCCACTTTATTTCAAGTTTATCTCAATTTGAGACTGCTTCCCCGAGCTGCTTTTTGTGCACTCCATAAAATACGATTACTAATCGCTTTGTCTACTTCACTTTGGCCAGAGCTGGGTGGGGTCGGAACTGGTCTAGTCTAGATCTATCTTGCTGCGGGCCCTTTTGCGCAATCTCTTAGTCATCCCCGTCGCAGAAGAACACGCCCACTGCACAAGAATTTGCGAGCTCATCATTTGTGCAGCGCTGTGTAATTAAAGGCGCTCCAAAAAGCTCGACCACAGCTGAGACTCAGCCAGTCAGCCGAGTCGGCCCTAGGCAGTCACTCGCAAAGGACTCGAGTGAGTTGCTAAGTCCTAAGTCCATGTCTATGACACTCTCCCTCTCATCCGCACTCTCTGAATTTCTCGTTCTCATTCTCGTTCTCTGTGTGTGCGGCCTTTTCATGTTGATTATGCTAATTTCCAAGTCGACTCTGAACACAAATTTCGAGTGAACATGTTTCAAGCATGTTCACCAGCAGCTGCAGCGGCAGTTGGGTTGGGGTTAAGGGAGCAGCCGAAGGACCTGTCAGCCACACAAATCCATCCATGGGACGTCTTTTGGCTTTGGCTTTGGCTACATCCGTTTATACAAGCGTCGAGCTTCCACTTCCACTTCCGCCGCGGGGCACACAAGAAATGCCGTTTGCCACTTTAATGAAAAATGCTGCATAATTCTAACCCCGTCTTCCTCACCTCCCCCCTTCATCCACTTTCCAAAGTTAACCACTTAGGTGTTGGTTTTTGTTGTTGTTGCCTTTGGTCGTAATTAAGGCCTTGAAGCAGTGAAAGCAATGCTCATGATGTGCTCGCTCTGCTCACAGCTCCTGGCCATTAACTCCACACTTCGATGGCTAAGCACAAAGTGCGACACTTGCACAAAAGAAACCTTCACTTCACTCCCCCCCCTCCACCCCCTCCCCCTGCAGTCATACAGGGTGGTAAAGTTCAGAATTGTGGATTGGGCATGGCAATAGAGAATTGCGTATGGAGAATGGGACTGTGGGATTGGGTGTTCTTTGGGTGGAAGCTACCAGAAAGACGACTGTGAATTGTGCGCACAGCTGACAGTTATGAAAAATGAATGGGCGCATGGTCGTGTGGGCGCGTGGGCGTGGCAGCCAGCAACCAGCAACTAGCAACCGGCAGGAGCGGTGCAGTCATAAAGCAACGGAAGCCGAGCCGCGTCGCAACGCGCTGCAAATGTGGCGGAAAATATGGCGTCAGTCAAAAGTCAGCGCAGCGCGTTTAATGCGCGCGACAGCAAATAAATTGCATTCGGCTGCAGTGCACCCAACCGGGCACCAACAACGGTCCCTGGCACCTTTGGTCGGGAAGTGGGAACAAAAAAGAAACGAACAGAAGTGAAAAGCAATTTCAATGGTCTGAGACCGCCCGCTGCGGAAGGTGTGAAAGGTGCGATAGAGAAAATAGGCAAAAAAAAAATAAGGAGGAAAGCTCGAAGAAAAACGAGAGTTTTCATTGAAGGAACCTAATAAAGCATCACAAGTTCAGGACATTGAAGCCTGCACCTGCACAATGCGTTGGCAAACAATGATGAATGCCAGTTATTTCTACTGCCAGCAAAAAATAAAAAATACGACGCAGCCAACAATAAGCCAATAAAGTGTATGGAGAAGAATGTCATAAAAATGTTGGGGTTCAAAGTTCAGCAACTATCTCTGAAATGCACAAATTTCTGCAAGTGCTCGTTTAACTCAAATTGTTGTTGTTAGTTCCCTTTAATTGCTATGACAGCCAGACAGCTCCCAGCCCGCCCATGCCCCGCCCCTACGCCCATTCACGACCCTACGCAATAGTTGTAGTTCCTGTCGGCGTCGCTGCCGAGTTGCAGCTCGAATGTATCCTAAATTAAGTTGTTATCCAGTGGAAAAATATGCAAATTGTTTTTGGCTCATGTCAGACATAAACTTTTTTTATGGCCAAGTGACATGTCAGC
>SCDZ01001123.1:0-14088 GCA_004143845.1 Drosophila lacertosa | reverse complement strand
ATAAATCTTCTGTTTCTCCTTAGCAGTTCGCTTGAGGAAGCTTTCACTGTACCTCGATATTCAGTTCGCATCACATCATCATGCAAATTAAGTCATTTGCACATGAGCTGAAAATGTCAACTGGTTGTCATTCTCGCATTCTCGCAGTCTCTCATTCTCTCTGAACTCTGTCCTTTTGGCCAATGCAAATCAATTCGAATTGGGAACAATTTTTGCAGTGATCTATGTGATTGGGCGTGCGTCTCTTTGAGAAACTTTAAGCCTCGAACACTACGAAATCCGTTTGAACGGCTCCTCCTCCTCTTCCTCCTCCTTCGTGTTGCCATGTCTTTATATTTGTATTTGTATTCGTATTTGTGTTTGTATTTGTATTGACTGACTGGCTGACTGGGCTGGCTGCTTGTGTGTTAACCTGCCGCACCGGTTTCGGTTTATGTTTTAGCCAACGCCATCATCATCATCCATTACTTATACTTATACATACGTGTATTTCTATTTCTCTTTTAATTTTCTCTCGAGCGCGCGCAAAGTTGTTGTTGTTGTTGTTGTTGTTGTTGCTGCTGCTGCTGCTGCTGTTGCTGCGACTTGTTGCTGCCTCTTTATTTATTTTTTAACCAGTTTCTTTGCTGCAACCTGAGCGCGAATGAGCCATAAATAACAACAACAACAACAACAACAACGACCAAAGTGCTGCGGCTGTCCCGGTTTCCAGGAAGCAAATGTCCGTCCCGATTGTCGCTGTCTGCGTCTGCAATTCGCGTGCAGAGCTCTTTGGCTGCCTGGCATGAGACTGGCTGGCTGACTGGCTGACTGGCTGACTGGCCATGCCCAGGCCACTATGGATTATGCAACTTTTGGTTTTTATTTGAAAATTTAATAAACCACAGCGCGTTGGCGTCGCTTCCTTGATGGGGCCACAAAAGCAGCATAAAGCACAAGCAGACAGAGACAGGTATATAATGAAATAGAGTGAGAGACAGCGTCAATCATTCACCGTGAAGCTTTTGCAGCGCCCACAAAGCAAATTCCATTGTATGAGCCGTCTTAAGTCCAAGTCTTAAGTCTTAATCCTCAACCCAACCCTCCACTGGGCACCTGCCTGGGCACTGTGGAATTTTGCGCATCTAATCAAAATCTAATTCGCAGCACAGGCAAAGTGCATTCCACATTTGGCCAAGAATCAGTTGGCTGCATTCACGTCAACGGCATTTGCGACGCGCGGCGACGTCGAGAGGTCTGTGATATCGGAGCAAACAGTTTGCCATGTGTTTATTTGCACCGAGCACTTTGCAGCTCTCCGTTTTTGCCACTCAGGGAATCCCCACGCGAAACAGAACACAAATATTCAAAGCAAAAGCAAATTTCATTAGCTTCTGCGAAATTGCGGCAAGTGCAAAATCTGCCGAATAAGTTAAATATACAAGACTCATACACTTACATACATATGTACATATATTATACTTACAGTAAACCTTGACCAACAGCGGGAGTATAAGTTTTCTAAAGAATTTTCCAAGGAGCATAAAAATCAATTAATTCGTTTGTTCTATCTATACTTTATAAATAGGGCAGAAAGCGTAAAGTTTTTTTGCCGCTAAAAGGTCAGTTACAATGGCCATAAGTCCACTGTCGATAAATGCAATAATTGTGATAAGAACCTATGGCCCTGGGCAGGTGTTTAATATCATTTATAGTTAGCCATAAACGGGGTAAATAAAATGAGGGTTTTTTTTGGCTGTAATAAGAAAAATTATTAATAAAATGTTGATACTTGAATTTTTAGCTAGAAATTAACAATAGCAATTCCAACCGCAACTTTATGTGAAAACCCCACTAAAATTAGAGACAGTGGTTTTCGATACACTGCTTCCAATTTGTAAGGAGGGTATATTTGTTTTAGGAAAATCGTTTACTCTCTTTCTGTTTGTATGATAAGCAGTATAATAGCTAGAAATAAATTAAAGAGTAAGCCCAACTACAAATATATATACATATATTATGCCCAAATTGTTTCCAAAGTCAGTGCAGAGTATGGCGAAGCCGATGGCGCCCAACTCTGAAATGCATTAGAGGAATTTTTGGCGACACAGACGTTTTATTCAGACTGTCTGCTCCGGAGACAATGCAACAAGTATTTGGTGGCCACAGAGTACTCTATTTATATAACACCAAATAGTCAGCAGACCCAGACACTCGGCTGGAAGCGATAGAGAGAGAGAGAGAGAGAGAGAGAGTGAGTGAGAAAGCAAGCGACAGAGAGGGCGAATGAATGCAAAAAAAAAGTTATTGCAGCAAATATTTAGTCAAGTGGAGAAATGTTAGTGGTGCAGGCAGAAGAGGGGCGGGGAATGGGAGGGGGGGCCCTGTTACATTTGAGGTTGGCTGTTTAGGCTAGTTGGGCCCTTACCCCGAGCCGAGCCGAGCCGAGTCGAGCCAAACCAATCCGCCATTCCATGGCCGGGCGATAAGATAAAAAAGCGCTGCGAGCGGCGCCTGAACTCTGGCACAGTGCCAGCAACAAAGATGGCAATGAAAATGCGCTGCCAACAACAACAACAACAGCAACAACAACAACAACAACAATAGCAGCGGCAAATACTAAATACATTTACTCATTGCAGGCTGCAGCCGCAAAGGAAATGATTGACTAGACCCAGAGAGAGAGCCGACCAGATCACGACGTGTTCGAGATGCACGAACTGTTCACAAAAGTGCTCGCCAAGCGCGATCTATCACGAGCCGGGGATCTGTTCTCGGTGCCCGATGCGGACATAGTCAATGACATAACGGAGGTGGTGAGTACGCCCACAAAACTGCCCCCCGCCCAGTTGATCGTTGTTTAAACAAGTCTTTTTATTCTCTGCCCAGCTGTCCGAAATCAATCCCATTATCTCGCACGCGGACTACGTGAAGAACAACAATGATCAGAGCGTGGTGGAGATCTGTGTCACCCGGGTGCTCTCCTGCATACGGGAGTCACGCAGCGCGGAACGCTATTGTGCGGCTCTGGTGGATCTGCTGAAGACGTGTCTGCTCTGGAATCTACAGCCCGTGGCGGCCACCAAGGAGGAGCCACCACATGCCAAGATCGCTGCCGATATAATCTCCAGCATTTTTCTGGTGAGTAGCCAATGCACAAACCTCCAGCTCAAGTCTAATTATATCTCTTTCTCTTTCTCTTTCTGTTTCGCAGAACTATGACAAGAAGGAGCTGATGAAAATCGCGCTGCCCATTGCCGTGCAGTTCCTGCCCAAGGGCAACAAGGAGCTGTCGCGCAATCTGGCCAGCTATCTGTCCCTGGCCGCCATCGACTACGCCTACCTGCTAATAGACATTATGGACCCCATCATGGACTCCATTCTGGCGGGCAACTACGGACTGTTGCGGGTGCTCTCGCAGGTCTATGAGGTATCGCCGGAGACGGTGACGCCGCATGCGGCACAGCTCATGCCGCTGCTGCCCCAGTGCGATGCCCAGGAGCGCATGGCCGTCTTCCAGCTGTACCTGCTGATCGTGCAGAAGTCGCCCGCTGTGCTGGAGTCCTGCGTGCCGCAGCTGTGCAACTTCCTGCAGGACAGCGACACCAGCAGCATCACCATGCAAATACTGCTGAAGATGGCGCAGCATGCTCCGCATCTGCTGGTCGAGCACTTCGAGCAGCTGCGTCTGGCCGCCAAGGCCAATCCCAGCACGATTACGCTCTGCGCCCAAATACTGACCACGTCCGGCATCGGCAGCAAGGAGACTGCCCAGCAGGCGCTGGACTTTGTGCTCGAGCACCTGCCCGCCCAGGCGCTGCTGCAGCAGGAGGCGACGCGTCTCTGTTCCGCCTATCCCGTGCTCTTCACCGACAAGGTGCTCGCCTGCGTGCGCCAGAAGAACGCCGCCCTCAGCTCGCAGCACGATGTGGGCAACAAGATCTCTGGCGGCGTCACCATTGTCAGCCTCAACAGCAGCAGCAGCACCAGCACCAGCACACAGCTCAAACCAGGTGAGTGTGAAGCTTAACTAACAACCACAAGCCCAACTTTTAACTTGTGCTCTTGCAGCTCCCACGGCAACGCCCGCCAGCAGCAGCAGCAACATTGTCCAGCCGCCTGGCGGCCTGCTCAGCGCCCTGGCCACGCCCAGTGCACAACCAGCGCCGATGGCCAGCTCCACGCCGGCGCCAACGCCCACGCCCGTGCCCACTGCCCCGGCCACGGCCACGCCCACGCCGCCGCACACGGGCTACACGCGCCGCGTGAAGCTGGGCGACTCACGCAGCACGGGCCGCCTGCATCCGGCGAGCAATACGCACCGCAGCGTGACGCGCCTGAACGTGGCCAGCGGCTCGGTGGGGGGTCTGCACAAGAGCATGACCCGGCTGAGCAATTCACAAATCAATCAGCAGCCGGGCGGCAGTTCCAATGGCAACGTGATCGTCCAGACGGGCGCCGTGCCCAAGACGCCCACAACGCCGAGCAATCCGCCGGTGACGCCGGTGCCGCCGCTGAGCAACGACGTGATCATCACCGGGCACAACAAGCACGGCATACCGGTGACCTCGGGCGGCGTCACAGTGACCACGTCGCCGACCAAGGTGCGCCCGCACTCGCAGGGACCCTCGACGCTGCTCAACTCCAGCACGGTGCTGATGAAGTACAGCACAGATGCGCTCAATCAGTCGGTGGGCTCCATATCCATACCGCAGGCAGCGGCCGCCTCGGCAGCGGCCCAACAGTCCCAGAACGCGGTCTCCGTGCACCATGCGTCGCCAGCTCTGCCGCCGTCCGCCAGCAATGGCAATGCCAAGTCCGTCATGAAGCTACCCTTGAATGGCAATGTAACCAAAATCGCACAAACCCAACGAACTGGATTATGTTTTGTTAATTAAGTTCCCTTCTCTTGCCTCTTTGTTCACACAGAGCGAGGTGGTCGTCTCCGGACCCACGACCACCACCAATGTGGCACCCCGGCGCAGCGACAACACCAGCCGCACCCTGCTCAACGCCAACAGCGTGATGGATCAGCGGATGAGCACCTTCGAGCCGTACCAGATAATGCGCGATCCCGTGCAGCAGTTCTGCGAGAAGAACTTCGTCTCGATCAAGTCGTACATGGACGAGGTCTCCCAGCACCTGCCGCCGCCCACGCGCTGCAGCATCGAGGGTGAGTCCAACTGGGAAAGCCATATTTCCATTTTCAACTTCATTTTCTCTGCTCTTTTCTACACACACACATACATATACATATACATATACACGCACATACACATACACATCACATCACATCACACAGTTTCCAATGAATTCGCAGAGCGTCGCAAGAAGGTGGCCAAGCTGCATTTCGCCTGCCAGATACGAGGACCTCATTGCCTCTACTCCAAGACATGCTTCACGATGCGCACACGCAATCCCAAGACCTGGATACACATGATATTCCTAGACTTTCAAGTGCGGCACTTTGTAAGTAGCCAAAAGTTAATTTCCTCACTCAGAAGTTTCACTCACGTGCTTTCGTCTTCCTGTAGGTCAAGGAGAAATGTGTTCTAAGCACACGCGAGCCGGGTATCAGCAACCTGAAGAATATCTGGCAGATACTCAAGTGCGAGAATCGCAGCTTCACCGAACTGGTCACCAGTCAGTTTCCCCAGGTCAAGGTAGGTCTGACCCGCAATTGCCCATTCAAGTTAGCCCAGCTAATTTGTGAATTGCAGGACCGCGAGATACTTGTGAATGAGCTGCGTCACTCGGGCTTTCTGGATGTGTTCGAGGTGTCCAAAACGGACAAGACCAATCCCAATTGCAACGAGCTGGAGTATCAGTGGGGCTGCTTTCTGTGCAACCATCCGGACAAGGCGGTTGGCTTCCTCAACGGCAGCAATCAGCCCATGATCGAGGGTCAGCTGAAGGAGAAGAAGGGCAAGTGGCGACTCTTTAGGCGCTGGCGCACACGCTACTTTACGCTCTCCGGCGCCCATTTGTCCTGCAAGGGATCCGTAAGTAGCTAGCCGCAATCCCAAAGGGGCTCTTGATTCTATTTCAAGTGTGTGTTTTTTTCAGAGCGGCGGCGAAAGCATCGATGTGAATCAAATACGCTCGGTTAAGGTGTCACGCGGCGCACGCAACATACCCAAAGCCTTTGAGATCTTCACTGCCGACCAGACCCTAATACTCAAGCCGAAGGATGGCAAGAACGCCGAGGAGTGGGTGCAGTGCCTCAGCATTGTGGTGGCCCATTCGCAGGCGCGCGACAATCCCACGGTGAAGACCAACAGCCTGCCCGCCCGCAGCATTGGTAGCAGCAAGCCCTCCTTTTAGCCAGGCTCTTACCCCAAACTGAACCTACATTGTGAGATTATTTGTAAATGTAAAGACCACAAAACACACGTAAAAGACAAAAGCGGCGGCCGCGACTTACAGCTGTCTATATATACATATACTATAAACGAATACATGGTATATATATATATATATATATATATAAATATATATGTATATATCACATATAAACGTATTTATGCATATATATACATGTATGCCCATACATATAGACTTACCTAGCAAGTACTTACCGTTTCAAGGGATTTTTCAAAAATTTTGCGAAATTGTGTTTTTCTACATTAGTTGATTTTTTTACATTTAGTTTATGCTTATTTATTGTACGTGTATTATACAAACAACTTGCTAATCGAAACAGAATCAAAAAAAAAAACAACCGTTATTTTATTTAGTTGGCCACGCCTCCATTCAACTATATGAATATTTATAATACTTTGCACTAAATACTGCCCTGCCTGAAAGTAGGCAATCAAATATTTTTCATGGCGCTCAAAAGTATGCAGCATAAAATTGCAGCCGCAAAATTAAATTTCTATTTAGCTCTAATCCATAATTCGTAGCATGAAACTTTAAGGTTTTGATTGAAAATTGAGTTAAAAACAATTCTGATTAGATTTATAGGCTTTTCAATAATAATTTATATTAATTTGAGGCTTTTAATTAAAATCGTCTAGCAAATTAGGTTGTTTGAGTCTGCTTTTAAGTTGTTTCGACTTGCTTTCATTTGAAATTGGACGCAAACATTTGTCACTAACTACGTGAAGTTGAACAACTTGTAAGTACTAATAGTTAACTAGATAATTAACAACAATTTGACACAATTCAAGGCCTGGACGTCGGCACATCAGCGCCATTTGCATTGTGATCGCGCTCCCCGCGCTCGCTCAGTTCCAGCAGCTGTGTCCAGTTGGCGTTCAAGCGGACGATTTCCATGTCACGGCGCAGCTGCTGCAGCGACGTGTGCTCCTTCAGGATCTGACAGTCGTCCAGCACACGGGTGACATGCTCCAGTTGATTGGCATAGATGCGCAGACGCTCCACATTGTTGTTGTCCTGATGCGGCGCTGTATTTACCTGATCACAAAAAGGATTAGCTTGAGATTGAAGCGATTAAATGGACGAACTTACCGTCAGCTGAGTGCCGCTAAAGTTGCGCAAGTAGCCGCTGACACGCGCATCCTGGAGCTGTCCGCCCGCATGCCACATCTTCAGCAGATTGAGTATGCCCAGAACGTCGCCCTGTTCGGGCTCCTGAATGGGCGACAGCAGCTGCATGGGCGGAAACTCTGTGGTGGGCGACAGCTTTTTGTAGCTGCTGCACAGGGTGCTCAGTGTGCAGATATCCTCGTTGAGGCGCTGCCAGGCGCAACAGGCAACAGGCAAAAGCATGATTAAAAGCAGAGGCAGAGGCAGAAGCAGGAGGCAGGATGCAGGAACACAGACAGGAGCGAGGGCATTAAGTCGATTAGTAAACGGATTTCATTTCAAACGAAAGAGTGCGCTTTTGAACTTGATTTGTGACTGTGACTTTGACTGTCCATTGATGAATACGAATGTGGTTACGATACCAAATTATCGTTGGCATGAGAAACAAAGTACAAAAAATTATAGATGAAAATAACCTGACAGATGGTAAACGAATCAACTTAATATACAAGATAGATATACATGAATATGCATATATATATAAAGTAGGCCAAGAGTTCGGTTTATTCTAATCAAATAATACGTGTAATTGTATGACTAAAAATACGATTAACATAAGATAAGATCGGCTGCATCGCGATCGAGTGTTTAACATATGATTATATATATCTGGCGACTAAACGATAATGATATATAGAAATGTCTTCGAAATGTGCGCAACACAAAATGTCAAAAAAAAAAAAAATTGTAAATAGCAAACGTGGCTAAAACCATACGTCGATTTCGTTGCGATGTCGCTGCATTTCAGCCTTGGCGCCACTCAGATCGTTGCCCTTGATCATCAGCTCCTGTGTGGCATCCATTAGCTCATCCTGCAGCTTTAGGTTGACATCCTCCAAGTCTTTTAGCTTCTCCAGCATGTCCTCCTTATGCTGCTGCAGCTTGTTCCTGCAAGAGAGTAACGCGAGTTAAGCAACAGTTTGCGCTTAATATCAAAGTCACACTCACTTGTCCACGATCAGCTGCTGGATGCAATTGTCGTTGTCCAGCTGCACGAGGCGCAGCACTTTGAGCAGCTTGGTGACCAGCGTGTCCACCTCAATCACCTGGTCGACCACTGCCTGCGCCGTGCTGTACTCCATCAGCGAGGGCAGCTCGGCCAACGAGTCGTGGCAGCTGAGCTCCTCCGTGTTGCATTGATCGCGATTGCTGTGTGGTGAAAACAAGCGTTAGAACAGTAAATGATGAAAATGATTTGATTGCAGCTCACTTCATCGGCAGCACGGTGAGCTTGTGTACGTGCAGTTCCATCTGCTGGCGATTGGTGATGGCCTGCGACAGCTGCTGCAGTGAATCATCGCCGTTGGCGGTGCCCGCCTGCTGCTGTTGCTGACTGCACTGGCTGATCAGCTCTGTGGGCAGCTCGATTTGTGAGATCATGCCCGTGCAGGAGGAGACCATATTGTGCGAATGCGAGTCCGGCTGCACCACATCCTCCAGCACATTGTCCATCATGAGCAGGCAAGGCTAAAAGCAACAAAAGAAGAGCATTTAGAAAGAGCAACAATTGTTTGAAGTGATGCTAAGCTTACCTCCGTTTCGGAGTCCAGCATCTCTGTGGAATCGGAATCGTCTGTGAATACAAAATATTAAGTAATATTAGCTATCTCAATACGTATACAATTGATTGATTGTTTGACTAACTAATTTAACTTGATTGATTGACCAGCTAATTGATTAACAGGTTCTCACCTCCATTGCCATTTTGATTGGCCTGGTCGTTGCTGTTGAGCGTGTTTGTGGCATGCGAGGCGCCTGTTCCGGCGCCTGCCGTTTGGCCCTGTCTTTTGCCCGCGTGGCGCAGCGAGAGGCGCTTGCCCGAGTGGGTGGTGGCCTGGCGAATGGCACCGATGACGGCGGCTATGAAGGATTGGTTGCGTTGCGGCGACAAGGAGCCGTCGCTGGTCAAAACCAGAGTGTGCAGTGCATCCCCAGCCATGGCTGGACTCAGTGGCAAGTCCAAGCCGTTGGGCTTGAGGCCATTCTGGGCGTGCTCCGTCTCAGCGGCCAGAGACTCTGCCTGGAAACGTATGTCCTGCGGCCATAGAAGCTGCATTAGCCGATATTCAAAAAGGATTGCTGGCGTACTCACCTCCAGATCCTGCTCGGAAATGCTGTAGGAGCACACCAGCTGCTCCACGAGGCTGTCGAGGCGTGCATGGAGGCCCGACAGTGCCGTCGAGGCGCCCGCCACAGCTGCGTTCTGCTGATGGATCAGCTCCCGAGATTTGTTCTCCAGCGCTGCGTATTTCGTTTGCAGCAACCGATTTTCCTGGCGACGCTGCTCGTTGAGCCGCACCAGGTGATGGCACTCGTCGCGGAGCACCTTCGCCTCCTCCCTGCGATCGCTCAGCTCCGCCTTGGCCGCCAGATGCTCCGTCTCCAGCTCGCGCAGCGCATCGCACTGGGCGGCCTTCTCATGCTGCAGAAAGTCCTGCAGCTCGCTGGACTCCTGCTCGATGGCGGCCTTCTCCTGCAGCAGCAGCTTCTGCGTGGCCAGCGAGCGACGCATCTCGTGCTGCAGCGCCCGGCACAGTGCGCGCAGCTGGCCGATCTCCTGCTGGCGCTCGAAGAGCTCGTGCCCGCTCAGCTGTATCTGGGACTCCAGCATAAGCAGGCTGTCATGGCCGCTGCCATCGCCGCTGTCCTCGGACGTGGGCGTGCCGGCGCTGGCGCTGACCACGCGCGCCATCTCCAGCATGCCCATGACGCGCTCCGTATTCAGATGCAGCTCCTGCTGCATGGCCAGCTTCTCCTCGCGCTCGCGCTGCAGCTTGCCGCTCAGCTGGCGCACCTCCTGGCGCAGCTGCTCCAGCTCATGATCGCGCTGATCCGGCTCCGCTTGCGTGCTCTGGTCCATCTGCTCCACAGCGTCCAATGCACGCGTCTGCAGCATTCCCCCACCCAGCACTTGCTCCAGATCCTCGCTGGTCAGCGCCGTCTGCACCGCCGTCTCGTGGTAGATGCGCGTCCTGGGCGTCGGCGCCAGCTGCTGCTGCGGGCGTCGCAGCGAATTGACCTTGGCGGCGACTGTGGCCGGCGCCAGGCTGCGCCGACTGGTGGGCACCAGCATCACCGAGGACGTCATGCGCGCGTCCACAGCGGCGGCGCGGCTGATGGAGTTGCTGCGCGAGAGCCGCCCCACGCTCAGATCCTCCACGGACTGTTGTTTGCGACGGCGAGGCAAAGTGCCGCCTGTAAGAAGCAAAAGGAAATTTGTAGTCTATACACGATGCAAGGGCAATGTGTAGCCTACCTGGTGCTGGACTGCCCCGCATGCGATTGGTCAGCACTTCGGGCGTCACGGACATGCCGCGTCGGGCGCCGGCCGCGCCGCGGTTAGCCGGCCAGCGTGCGTCGTCCGAGGGCGTGCCCGGCGTGCGCGCCCGGCTCAGCGACGGCGTGCGCTGGACCTGCGCCAGCCGCTGCACGGATTGGGCGCGGTTCAGCGCGCTGGGCAGCGTGTCCGGCTTCTGTGGGCGCGGCGTGCGCAGGGGCGTGGCCGTGTTGGTCGGCACACGAAACGAGCCGGCGTTAGACACGCGCGGCTTCTCCCTGGCCGGCGTGGTGGTCGCCCCATTTCTAGGCAGGCTGGCGGCGCGCTTCAAGTTGGCCGCCCGTCCGCGCAGCTGCTCGTGCGTCTTCAGCGCTGCCGTCGACTGCGTCAGCTCTGCGTCCGGCTCGAACATGGCCACCTTCTTCTTGACGCTGCCGTTGGAGCGTCGCGGCGGCGTCTGCTGCGAGCACTCGCTGCTCTGCTCGCTGGCCGAGACCTGGCTGACCGAGCTGACCAGCTGCAGCTCGCAGCTGTCGTAGATCTCCTCGAGCCCGTTGCTGCTGGTGTAGCCGCCGCTGGTGCTGCTCAGGCCGCGCTGCAGCGTCACCCGGGACAGGCAGCAGCTGCTGCTGGGCACGTCCAGGCCGCTGTCGCTGCCGTCGCAGTTACTCTGTGTGGCCACCACCGTTATGGACTCGTTTTCGCAGAGCTCCAGGCTGGCCAGGCACACGGCCAGCTGCTGCTCCGCCTCGCTCGACAATTGTTGCTGTAGCTGTAGCCGTGGATCCTCCATTGCGAACAGCGTGCCGGACATGACAGCTCACTGTCTATCCGCGAGAAACACACAGAAAGAGAGAGGGCTAAAAGAGAGAAGGAACAAAAGAGAGAGAGAGAGAGAGAGAGAAGATGAGTGAGTGCGAATGATTCACGTTGAGGCGACCCAATTTCTTGTTTTGCTGCACACGCGTATTTTTGGGATGCTGGCATTTTAGTTGCACACAACATGCCCCTTCCCCAGCCGCTGCCTAATCCCCTGGCCCAAAACAAGTTGCGCACGCCAACGACCTTTTGGCAAATGGGGAATGCCACATGCCACATGCCGCTGCCCCATCCAGCACCCGTTGCTGCCTTTGTTTTTGCGGTCAAGTTGGACACACACGCAACATGCAACATTTGCGTCCGCTTGTGGCAGCTGCTGTGACGCCTCTGGACAGCTGGCCAGGCTCTTGATTGACTTAAACTAGTTCACACCTGACACCAAACACAATTCGAGCGACCCCTCGTCAAACCAAATTCTGTTGCCAACTTTTGTGGCCTAAACTACGTTTGTCTTGGCCCGGAATTCATGCCGCATTTTGGGGCACCTTTTGTATGTATATACTCTAAATTCATTGACATTAATCAGCTAACTAAACAAAGTTCACTTTTAAACAAAATTAATTTATTTATCCTTTTTGGCTAATTTTAGTTCTAAATAACTAAATTAAGTCCGATGCAAAAAAAAAATATAAGAATTGTTAAGTAGACCTATTTTTTTCAAACTTAGTCAAAATTTTAGATGAGTATTTTATAATGCCAAGTGATGTAAGATTTCATTTGCCCAGAATAAGTGGGTTTTAATTTTGTTGATGACTTTATCTCGACCGATAAGGATTTACCCATTTAGACCTTTGTAATGCTTTTTACACAATTTGGAACTTTCAAGATATTAAAATACAACATGTATTTTATGGGTTACATTATCTGTTGTTGATCTTTTAAATATGCGCATAATTAAGGGATTCAGGGTATCTTCTAGTCGCGTTCCCTCGACTAATGTGTTCTACTTATTTTTGTTGACTTTCCAATTCACAGTCGCACTCGGATTTGGATTCGCATTCGCATTGTTGTCCCAACGATTCGTTTCACAGCCCATCATCGTGCATCATCATCTGTTGTAGAATATTTATAACTCTGGCATGCGGCATTAAATTTTTGGCCACAATGTTAACAAACTCACAGCGGGAACTAACCTTAGTTGGCTAGGTGAAGTTAAAGCCACTTCACATAAATACTTATGCAGTTGATATAAGACACATATATAATAAATATGTTAACCTACATTTAAAAGATATTACAACTCTAGTTGAAGTAAGGGCATTAGAAAGTCGTTGTACTGCAGTTAACTTTCGTCTAGTTGTTATTGTTTTGTCAGTTTCCTACACGCATCATTAGTGTCGTGCTTGTTATGCGATCCGCCAGAAAATTTGGCCAAATTTGAAGATTTCATCATTCGGCCGAAAGCTGAAAGCGACCACCACATAATGAAGTTGTTCCAATTTGAAGTTAATTGGAATTTCATTTGTGGCTAATTGTAAGTGTAGATAGCTAGATGTGGCAGGCATTTTTGGGCGTGTAGACAACAATGGGTGGCAGCTGAGCTATGCAGCCGAACCGGTTGCCAAAGCCAGATCCTGTTAAACGACCTTGGCTAGAACATGTTAAGAAAACTTAAACATGCTTCAAAGAGGCCTTTCAGCTCGTTTGCCCCATGTGGCTGAGATGATGTGGTGCTGCCAGGCCAGGCAGAAGGAGTGGATAGCGGTCTAATGAAGGGCACTTCAAGCGCGCTCAACGGAGGCGACAACGAGACAAACGAGACAGACGAGGCAGACGAGTAGACTTTGAGTGTCGCACAAGGCGGCGACTTTGTGCCCCCAGCGAGGCATGGCGAGGAAGCCAAGCAAGAAAAGCAAAGCAATTTCCATAACCATAAAGCAGACAAGCACACACAGCTGCAGTTCGTTTGTTAAAGCATTGAAAAGAGAAAAAGTATCTTGTAGATACAAAAGATGCGCACAGACAGCGCGGCAACATTCGCCATCGAACCCTTCAATTGTCTGGCGGCCTGAGCTGGAGCTGAGTGCGAATCGATCGCCATGGCCCACGGCCATGACAATGGTTGATTAAGAAGTGTTTCTACTATACCCTGTAATCATTGGCAATGGATGAAGCAAGGGATAATTTGCAGACATTATAAAATTAACTCAAAAAGGAATTAATTACAGGATATCTGTGTGGTTTGGCTCTGTTAAACAGTTCTGTCATATTGGAAGAGATAATTCTTAACCTTAATAAGATGTAAGTTTTTATATAATTAAATGTGAGTAATTTTATTTATCGAAAAAAGGCTCACAGCTTGGTACAGGGTACCTATCAGTCCAGCACTCTCGACAAGAGCAATCATGTTGGCGTTTTCTGCCAGCTGGAAACTCGTTTCAAGGCGCATTCTATGCCAGGGC
>SCDZ01001122.1:0-15554 GCA_004143845.1 Drosophila lacertosa | reverse complement strand
GGGGGGGGGGGGGGGGGGGGGGGGGGGGGGGGTGAGTGTGTGGGCTGGGGGCGGGTCGGGCTGGCACACATATGGGGCTAAGAGGTTGACCAATCAAGCGCTTGACGTAAATTGATTGGCACCGAGCCAGGCAAAAAAAAAACCAAAAAAAAAAAACACAAAAATGGGCAACGTTCTGAAACGTTGTTAAAACAGAAGATCGCAAGATCGTTAGATTGTCAGATCGTTAGATCGTCAGATCGTTAGATCGTTATTGAGGCAGCGGTGTCGCTCAATTAGAATAGAGAATTTGACCCAGCCACATGCGAAGACGAAGCCGAAGCCGAACTCGATTATGATTCGTGTGATAATTGCGTGGGCGTTGCACATAAATCACACTTAGAGGACAAACTTGTCGCATCAAATGAATGAAAAGCCGACAAATCTCTCTCTCTCCCTCTCCCCCTCTCTCTCTCTTTTAGTCGTGTGTAATTGTATAATAATCGTTTAATTAGCGGGAAACAGTCTAATTGGGCTACCTTTACACTGTGACGTGTCTAAAGTCGCAAACTCAAATCACAAATCACAAATTGGCCACATCCACGCAGCTGCCGCCTTTTAAAGCGAGTTGCTCTGACGTCCAAGACGGGTCGCATTTCCATATGGAATGAGACGTCAACGAGCTAAAGGCAAAAAATGCTAATGCCCAAAAGCCAAAGAAAAAAAAAAAAAGAAGAAGAAGAAAAAAAGAAATAAACACACACACTATGATAATAATAGAAGCGACTGGCGAGAACTACGCATCTGCTCTTTATATAATTTATGGGAAGCTTTATATTTTATTTTTTTATTTCTATGTCTGACATATAATTTTAAAACAATAAACATAACAAAAGCCGGGGCGTACCAACTGGAATGGAAACCGAAAGCTAGCTAGATACCAAACAAAAACAAAAAAAAAAATAGTTAAAAAAAACTTTAGAGTGAATTATATTTAGTAGAAGCCTAAAAAACCCGTACTGTGAACTGGCTGGCCCTCAGTTACAACTTGGCCCGGTCGGTCATCTAATGCTTCCGGTTTAATTAGGCTTAGCCCGGTTTCGCTTTGCTTCGGCCGGGTTTGGTCCACGCACTTCACAGCCGAAGGCCTGAACACGTCGATAAGATATGACCAAAAGCTATATATACATATACATATATATATTTATATATATATATATATATTAAAAACATATCCATACATATGTATTTTAATGTGTGTCGGCGTGTATATTGATTGCCTGGCCAAAGTACAGCGCCCATTAAAAAGCCATTACAAAAAAACAACAACAAAAATAGACAAGTTAAGTACACGGCATATAAGTAACAACAACTTGTAGTCGGGTAGACGACGATCGTGGCTATCAAAAAAAAAAAAAAAAACACAAGTAAACACATCGCAGACGAGCAGCCGATGCTGGAAGATACCCTGTAAACTAAAGAAATCAAACTAAGCCAAATTTTAGATCAACTTCAAGTTTAATCTCTGAACAGAATAGGAAAATGGTATTTATAGATTTTTGTAATAAGAGTAGAATTTAATATCTATATACATACATATATGTGTATACCTAATAATAGTCAATAGTCAAGAACATACTCGTTTGACAGCTTGTCATACCCTATTATGGTTTATATATTTACAGGGTATGCCAAAATAAACAAACTGAAGGCTCGTCTGGCGACGCACGGGAAGTTCATGTTTGTGTCTGGCCCGTTTGGGGTTTCCCCCGCCTGCCGCCCCCATGTGCCCCCCCCCCCCCCCCCCCCCCCCCCCCCCCCCCCCCCCTCCTCCTTCTCTTCTTAACAAAAACAGCTAGCTGCTGATCACTTAAAGGGTTTTGGGATTGAGCTGTATTTGCCCATTGATAATGAACAGCAATTATCGCATTGGACGCGTGTTTGCATTTGGCTTTTGCCGTTGGGTTGTGTTTGGCATGCAAACGGCGCCCAAATGCCTAATCAGACACACACACACACACACACACACACACACACACACACACAGAGACAAACCTTTACCCTATAGGAAGCATGTGACCAAAAAGACCGAGACTTGCCTATTTGACCGTGACTCAGTTTTCCGTGAGTAATTGATAAATATTTGTCGATTTGATGCATTTATTTGGTCTTACATTTCCCATTGCATGAATGACACAAATATTTCCCAAAAAAAAAATCATTTACACCAACTGAGTAATCGAAACTCGCGAAGTTGCTGATTTTTCTGTAAAATAAAAGCAATCCAAACAATTGCGTTGAATTCATGAATGAGCTGTGCTTTTTATCAATCGCAGACTATCAGCAGCAATTTATCGATAACACTTTAAGCTAACAAACTTGGATTTTCTGCACAGATATGAAATGAAAATAACAAGAAAGCAAAAAAATAATTTTGCCTTTTAACACTTTACCGATAATAGTTATTTATCGATAGCACGGGAGTAATCAATTTGGTCGATAACGATAACTGTCACAACTCCTCCTTTTATAGCCTATATTGAGCGATTTAATTGCTCTTCAATCAAATATATAAAATAAATAATCAAAATGCTTCAACTAGTGATAAATGTTTGCCATAAATTCGCACCTGCCAACGGGAACGCATTTTGAAAAAAAATATATAAAAAAAACAAAAGAAATAAAACGAGGAAAACCGAAAATCCAGTCCAATAAAATGTTATTCAAAATATGTAAATGTATAAACATAAATTTTGGTTAAGTGCGTGTTTTACATTTTCCAACCCGCGCACAGATAACAACAAAAAATCAAATAAGATACAAGATAAAAGCGAGAAATAAAGATGAATACGAACGGTTTCAAGATCTTTTGGCACACTTTGCGCATAAATATTGGACTCGTTGGGTGGTTCAAATCTATATAAAAATACTATATATATATACTTTATATATGCATGTTCAGATCAAAACCAGTGGGCGCAGGGATGGGGAGGGGGGGGGGGTAAAAGGGGGCTGGAAAGTGTTTTTTGTTATTTGTTGGTTTTTTTTTCTTTTTGTCGGCACTCGCTTTTTGTGTTGCACAGAAATCGCACAAATCAGCTCGTCATTATTACAGTAATTGATTGATTGATTGACTCGCACCGCTGTAATTGAAAACTGACCGGCCGCAAACGGGGCGGGACTGGGTGGAGGGGCGTGGCATTGCGCTATGATCACTGAACGTTGTCGATGTTCAATGTCGACGCTTTTCAGTTGCAAATGAATGCTGACAATGCAACAACAACAACAACAACAACAAGAACAACGACACCCACACAAAAAAAACACATCCAGAATAAAACGATCTGAACGATAATTTTTTTTATTTTTTTTAATGCCCAAAGGGGAAATGGGAGGGAAGTGCAAATAATCAAACAAAAGAAAATAATTTGCAAATGTAAAGCAAACATTTAACAAATAATAAACGACAGCAAACAAACAAAAAAACAAGGGTAGAGGGTGCGCTAAACCAAAAGCAATATAAAACAATGTCGCACAAAATATAATAAAACAACAACAACGACACCAAAAAATAATAATAATAAAAAAAAGAAGTGGTAAAAAGCAACTGAAAAACACTTGACAATGCGAACAATGACAAAAGGCTATAAAAAAAAACACTGGCATAAACAATAACAAATGGCAGGGGCGTGGCAGGGGGCGTGAGCGGTATATGGAATGCGATGGGATGGCATATGTAAAAGAACTGGGCAAATACAATATGTAAAGTGAGTGGAAACATAAGTCGAACAGCAAATTATTTACACATGAGCTGCATGGCAAGCACACAGCAAATTAAGTGGTTAAAAATAACAGCGAAGGGAAATTAACAATAAATACACTAACCCCAATTGCAATTAACGAAATGAAGATCAGAATTCTGTGAAACTTTGTACTTTAAAAGATGAAAAGTGGCTGTTAAAAAATGAAACAAATATAACTTAAATAAAAATATATTAAATACTATTTCAACTATCGAAACTGGAGTGGAAACTCTTTAAAACAAAACAACTGAAATTAAGTTGATTAAAAGTATTTGTTTTTTTTTTTTGCATACTTTCTGCAATGATTTGATTTGGAATGATTTATGTGCAAATTAAATATGCCAGTTGCAATCTAACTAAACCAGCCCATAGAATATCAAAACAGGCGAGCCCTTAATAGGCGATAACCAAATATTCAGAACCATTCGGTTGCTTTGAAGCCCCAGGCCCGGGCCCAATTGGTATTCACAAGATAAACTCGCAATAATTGCGAGACCAAAAATGTGTTTGTGTGTGTGTTTATTTTTATGATATTTTAATTTATTTTGAGTTTATTTTTAATAAATTGCTTATTGTTTTAAATGAGTTTCGTTTGTTAATTAGCATGCATAAAAAATATATATACATATATATGCATGTTTATTAAATAAATAAAAAAACAAGAGGAAAAAAAAGCACGCATAGAAAAAAAGGCAATACGGAAAGACAAACGAAGTAAAGTAGGAACAGAAAAATAAAAGAGTGGAAAAGAAAAGAAGAAACAAATGGATAGATACATATAGTATATATATATATATATATATAAATATATATATATATATATATATATATATATATACTTATATGTTTGGTGGAAGAGAAACTAGTTTCAAACTAATGAATGGCCAACTCGCATGCGAGTGTGCGTGAATGGGAAGTTGCAGATACAAAAAGTACCTAAAGACACACACACACACACACACATACACAATCTGTGTGTAGAATATGGCAAATGAAATGCCAATGAACCAAAGAGGCCAAAATGCTCAGCGCTGGATTTTTATTTGTTTTGAATAATTTATGAATGTTTGCCAAATGGCCAAGAGAGCTGATATTTTTTTTTTTTTCTTTTTTGTTAGAGAAATGAACACGACTTATGGCCCAATCAATGGGCCATTTGAAAGTCAAAGCTCGCAAATCTGCAAATGGGCATGGCCTCCCCCCCCCCCTCCCCACGGCTTCCAGCCCTTTCACCCCGCCCCGCCCCCTTTTGTGGCAAGCACACCTTTGGGCCGGGAGTTGCGTCGTAAATGTGACAAATGGCCAAAAGTTTTTGGCGCATTTTTCTTAGTCAGGCACAACAAAAAGCACACAGAATAATCACCAACACACACACGCACACACACCCACTGACAACAAGAGCGTAGAAGTAACAAAGTGTAACGAAGTTATAAATCCAAAAGTTTGACGCCCACGTCAAGGCCACAGCTAATTTGCATATCTCAACGCAAACAGCGAAAAAAAAACACTCAAAATGCTCACTTCTACTTCTACCTATATACTACTATATATACATATATATGTATATATATACTATATGTATTCATTTACAACACTTTCAAGTGGGAAGTAAAAGCAGCTACCCCAAAAAAAACTGGAACTAGTAAAAAACAAGGCTTTCTAATATGAGAATATAATATATATATAAATTAATTTTAAAATTATAAATATATATAATCACATTTAAATTTTTAATTATATTCTTTCATATTTAATTCAAAATTTCTATTCCTAATTTATTTGAAAGAACTAACACATAAAAAACAACTATTTATTATTATGCTAAAGAAAAAACAAATATTTGTTAGCTGCTCGTAAAATTTATTTATAACTTTTGATTGTAATGTTGTAATTGTTTGGCTTGAACTAGTTTCAGCTTGAATTATATGTTTTATGGGCTCTATAAAGCCGGGCTTACATAAAACTAAAGCACTTAGCTGGAACTGGAACTGGTTCCAGTGGCGCACTTGGTAGTTCACGTGTTTCCAATTTTTTGCTCTCTTTGTTCTTCTTCTTGTTTTATTTATGTAACTTTTTTTTTTTTGGACAGTGGCAAAGTTTAGGTGCAAAGTACGTGGCATACATAAAGCGCTCTTATATACTATGTAAATGTGTGTGTGTGTGTGTGTGTACTATGCTGGCCGTGTATATATGACCATGTGCGTGTGTAACTAAATACAATGCAAATTTCGCTGTTCGCGTTCTTATTGTTGTTGTAATTTAGTCCGAAATAAAAAAGACAGCAGCAACAACAAAGGACAGACATTGAAATACATTATCGCACACACACACATTCACAATACACACGCACATGCAAATAATACACCCCCGTGACGCTGCTGCAGCGGCATAATTAATTAGTTGGCGGGGGGTTCAGTTGCCCGCTACCCTGTTTGCCTCTCACTCCGCGCAACGGCGTCGTTTGTGCTAATGAGCCCATATTGTGCAAAAAAAAAAAAAAAAAATAAATAAAAAAAAAAAAAAAAAAAAAAAAAAAAAAAAAAAAAATAATAAATAAAAAAAGAGAGTCTAAAAACAAACACAGCAGCAAAAAAAAAATACAAAAAAAAAACAAAAACAAAAACTAAGAACAAAAAGCTGTTAACAAACACTGGTCAAGAGCGGCAAACGATGAACGCTATTAAAATGGATTCCCGCCGGACTTCCTGGCCATATTATATTACCAGCTGTTGGGGCTGATGGACATGACCCAAAAAACCAGCGACAGCAACAATAGCAAGGAAAGAGGGGAGGAGGGCGGAGGGGGGGAGGGGTGAAAGATATCCCTAACTGAAGGCGAGAAGTGACCCATAAAAGACAATGTGCAGCGAAAGTGATGGCAAACGAAGCAGAAAGCGTTGCCAGTTGCCAGTTGCCAGTTGCTGGAAGCCCAACCTAAAGCCGCGCCCTAATACACACACACACACACGCACAGTGGGACAGCAAAGGAACCGCTGCATTAATGTGATTAGCAGCCTGGCCGAGGAGGAGCGAGAACGCGTCAGCTAATGCCATTTCCGGGACACGGGAAGGTCATTGGGCGCTGGCCGATCGACCGGCCAGGTGGCCATATGGTTATATGGTTATATGGCTGTTAGCTGCCACCACCGAAAACGCTCGCAGTGCAGCCCACGTGTGCATGAGCAACCAGATACCAGATACCACATACAATATAAAAGATACAAGATACAAAGCTACAAAATACACGCCATGTGAAATTCGTGCAGTCGCGTTGGCGTTGGCGTCGCTGCGGAAGTGCAGCCGGAGCTCAACTTAAAGCCGAAGCAGCCGCCAACGCCAAAATAAACGACCAAAAATAAAAAAAAAATGGATAGAAAAATAAATAAATAAGGAAAGAATAAAAGAGTGAAGAAAACCGCACTGGAAAAACTGATTTTAATATGGATAGCAAGTGTAATTATGCAAATATGGTCACTCTTGAACAAGCTAATGGTGACTTCAGCAATGATTGCAGCCTGTTGCATGTCTAATTTAAATATGGATTAATAATGGGAGTTTCAGCACTTTAGTCACACTGCTAGAGCTAGAGAATCTTAGCGGACTATTACTATAAAGGGTTTAAGTGTAGCTCATGTGAGTATTAACCAAGTCTGGTCACTCCTGCTTTTAAAAACAAATTTCGCAAGTCTGGTCACTCTAAGTTTACTTAAAGAGCATGCTTGCTAACATATAATTTACTGTGTATGGTCACTCTAAGCAACTGGTGAGTATTCACTAAGTCTGGTCAGTCAAATATAAAATTCAACAACGTCTGGTCACTCCAGCTTTGCTTTAAAAGCATGCTTGCTATAATATTCCTTAATGAGTATGGTCACTCTAAAACTATTGTTGAGTATTAAGAAAGGCTGGTCACTCTTATAGACCTAATCTAATAGTTCCTTAAACAATTATTATACAAACTAAACAACAAGTCTGGTCAGCCAAATACCAAGTTCAACAAAGTCTGGTCACCTTAGCAGCCCTCACTTTTACCCTTATCGCAAGCAAATTATTAAATTCTTTTTGTTGTTCGGTCTTGTCTTGTCACCTTAGCCGCCTTTAGTTTTAAGTTAACATATTTTCTTTGGAATATGGTCACTCTAATCAATTGGCAATCAATTGTATCAATTGTATTGAAGCTCGTTAGCCACTGTCTGCAACAGGGGGACGCCGGGGAACCAGGGAAGCACCTGTTATGCAGGTTATTGGCGCGTCTTTAATGCAGATATTATCTCTTGTGTTTTATTTGTTGTTTTGTTTGGCGGGGCTTGTCTCGAAACCTGAAGAATAGATTTATATACAACTATATGGTTAAAGCTGTAGCTAAAAGCATAAGCAGACACAACATTCAATTTCCCTATGCAAATTAGTGTCGAGCACCAAATAACAACAAATCTTTTAGTTGTATTGTTTTTTTCTTTCTGTATTTTTTTTTTGTTGTTTTTTTTTTTTGGCTGGCATTTGCCGCTGCCGTTGCTCTTAGACCTTGAACAAGGTGAAGTTGATTGTTGAGTTGAGTTGTTGTTGCCATTGTTGCTTTTACACACACACACACACACATTTGTGTGTTTTTTTTTTTGAAGTTCAAAGTTAATTTACGCCAAAGCAAGGCGCAAGAAAACGAAACGAAATTCGTTTCGTCGGCAGCCGTCGCATAAACAATGCCAAGATAAAGATACAAAATCCAATTGCTGAAAAATTCACACCTTCGAGCAACTAACAACAACAACAACAACAACGGCAACAAGAAGCGCTTTATGACTGGCGTCCAACGTGGCGTATGCTTAATGAAAATCACTTCTGGGCATATTTCTGCAACGGGGCGCGGCGCAGGGCAATCAATCACAGAGAGCATCACATGAGCCCAAAGCAAAACAATAAAATAAAAAAAACAACAACAACAAAAACAACAGACTCTTGAGTTCGAGAATTCGAGTTCGAATTCGAGTTCGAGCTGCAGGTTTTCACACCTCACAGCCACAGAGCTCGGCTACTTAGCTATTCACAAATTAAGATACAAAAGTATCTGCAGCTCTCGACAATCAACGAAACAACAGAAAACACTTCCGCACAGTGGGCCCAACTATTACTATTAATGCCCACAATTCCCACGACGCGTCTGTAGATAAATATTTAATTTTTTAATGCCTTAATTTGGCCCCGCTAAGTGGAGCCCAATGCGCAGCTACCCTTGGTCCCTTTTTCCCTTTTTCCCCTTGCCCAAGGTCTAAAAATGCCAAATTAACGGCAACAATTTTTCTGTGTTATTTGCCATGTGCAATTTTAATTTTGTGTTCTGTGTTGTTTTCTGTTGCTCCAATTGTTGTTGTTGCGTCCTTTTGTTGCACGTTTAAATGCGCCGACAATTTGGCAGCAACCCTGGCTAATGGCCGCTGCAAGCCTTTTGCCGCACGCGTCTAATTTGCGGACAGGCGAGCGACAGGCCGACGCCTGTCATCAGCACGAATACCCTGTAACAATGAAGGTGCCGATGTGGGGTATGTTGGCTAGAAAATTACCATTGCTTAGAATAAAAGAGTTTAGCAAAGCGTGCAAGCGACTCATTTGTGAGCAGCCTGTAAAACGTTTAGGAATGCAGCACAAAGAGCAATTGACCAAGGTTTATACTTATTGATTAACTCCACTTTATCTCTTTTCCTCTTATTTGATTTAGTATTCTATGCACTTCTTTAATATAGAAAGAAAGGTAAACAGAGTTTGTAACCTCCGCAGCCTGTAAAACGTTTAGGAAAACAGCACAAAGAGCAATTGACAAAAGCTTTTACTTATTGATTAACTTCACTTTATCTCTTATCCTCTCTTATCCTATCCTCACTTTTATTCCCTGCAATTCTTTTAGCCTGTAAAACGTTTAAGAACGCAGCACAAAGAGTAATAGAAAAGCTTATTATATCTTTCGCTCTTCCTAATCTGACCGATCATTTTCTATTTGCCAACACACACGATTTTTTAATCTAAGCCTTTCCAAGCAGCTGCTCGAGCAAACAAATCGGGAAGATTCTGCAAACAGCGAGAAGAGACTTCTCCAGCGAAACTGCTGTGTGTGTGTGTGTGTTAGTGTGTATTTTATATATGTTTCCCGAACACCCTTGACTTGTTTCAAACAATTTGGCGTTGCGCAACCAATGTGTACAATGTGAATGCGTTGCGACGCAGATACAAATTTGTATCTGTATCTGTAGCTGTATCTGTATCTGTTTTTGCTCGCAGTGTGCCAGAGTTGACAAATTGCCGCGGATGTTAACAACAACAACAACAACATTTGACCTTGTCGCTGCATTCTCTCCCAGCTAACCGAAAGCCCGTAACGATCATCATTTTCCAGTCAGCAATTTATTGTGCTGTGTATATTGTCAAATTTTCTTTGTTTTAACTAAATTACGAATAATGCGCGTTGCTTTTTTCAATTTTGTTGTATTTAATTTCACATAGCAGCCAAAAAAAAATATATAAGGAAAAAATTACAGTTTTCCCATATTAAAAGCAACCTTCAGCTGGGCTAAGGTTGCGCTCCCTCCCTCTCTCTCTCTCTCTCTCTCTCTTTCTCTGTATCGCCCGCCAGCTATTGCTGTCCTGCTCTGCTGCGCTATACGTTTAATTGTTATATAATTAAGATGCGCGCTATTATTATATATACTTAACTATTTTGGAGCGTTGTTTTTTTTTTATTCTTTTTTCATTTACTGCCTGATTTTATGGCTCAAAAAGCGTAACACAAAATCTAAATCTGAATTCAAAAAAACCAAAAAAAAATAAATAAAAATAAAACCAAAGCTGCCGACGGGGGTCGAGCCCTGCCCACCGCAGCGGAAAGTCATTTTTTACGTAGAAAAAAAAAAACAAAAATAAAAACACGCACAAAGCTGAACAAGATTTTTTTTTTTTTGGTTTTAGATTTTTTGTTTTTTTTTTTTTTTTTGGATGGCATTACGTTTTGGGGCATTTGTATTTGGGTTTTCTAATTGCCCCACAGCTGTGCGCTGTAAACTGTGTGAGCCGAGGAGCTTCACGAGCTCTGCGAATTTCGCGTCTACCTGGAAGCGATGTGTTATCTCCCTCCCTCACCCTCTCTCTGTCTTCCTCTCTCTCTCGGGCTTTTTTTGTTTTACTGGAGAACTTGACTTCATTTTTACAGCTCCGGACGAAACTCGTTAAATCACAACAATTATGTGTGTGTGTGTGTGTGTGCTTGTGTGTGTGTGAAGAGCTGCTGAGTTGTGGGTAGTTGAAGATGTCTACGCTGATAGCGCAGCTGTCAAATGACTGGCTCAAACTGGCGTTGGCCTGGCCAAAAAGCCAAAGCCAAGCTGAAGAACTCTTTCAAGACTCGAATTACCATGCAACATTTGCTTTCCTCAAGTTTTCTCAAGTTCTCTCTTTTTTTTTAAGGTTTGCAAACAAATTTTGAATTTCTGCATACACTATTGCGTATTCATGCATTGGGCATATTAGCTTTTTAGTTGATAATAGAAGTATTTTTCGGATAATAATTTTAACTGATGTTTTTTTTTTTAACTATTGCAATTGAACTTTTTTTTGTCGTAGAAAAAAAAATTAGAGTTTATTTAACATTAAGTTATCTTAAAATCTGATCACTTTATCATATAGTTAGGAATAATCGCTTAACAAGTTAAAAACTGGATAGGAATTCTTTTTCTCTTCTTCTTTTTTTAAAAAAAAATTATGAAAATACATACATATATGTATATATATATATATATATGTATATATATGCATATTTTAAAGAAGCTCAATCTCTGCAAAGGGCATTTAACCTTCAACGTTCCAACGTTGAATGTTTTCTTTTTGGGTTTTTTTATGGAGCTTTGTCGGCCACGCCCACGCAATATTACAAAAGCGGCTTTTAATGATCCACGTTTCGGGTTTTTATTTCGGACATCGGAGTTCGGCTTTTGGGTTTTTGGGTTTTCGGGTTTTGTGTGTTCGGTTTTTACATTTGAAGCGTGAGAAGCGAGCTGAGCGTGTCCCGAAACTTTGGCAACATTTTCAAGTTCAATTCCGACGATTGTTGTTGTTGTTGTTGTTGTTGTTGTTGGTACGTGCAATGAAAGCAAAAGTTTGCTTTTGGGCCATTAAAGCGCAGCGGCCCGTGACGCTGGCGTCGCTGCCGGCGTCGACGTCGACGTCGCTAGCAACTGCAATTCAAATGATCAAAAACGAGGGTTGGCCGAGGAGGAAAAACGAGGGGCGCTTCTAAGGGGTGGCTTGACTAACGGGAACAGGGGAACGGGGACTGTGCGGCATGTCAACAGAGCGTAATTTATTGAACAGCAGAAAGAACACAACAACAACAAAAAAAAAACAGAAATAAAAGCTACGCATAAATAAATAAATAAAACGAAAGGCAGCAACAACAAAAACAAAAACAACAACGACAACGACAACTTTTGCACGCTTCCTTTGCGTTTTTATTATTTGCCTGGCTCATTATTATTTTCTTCTTATACGTTTCTCTATCTTTTTTTTTTTTTAGCAAAATAAATTAGAATTAGATACAGCAACAGCCAAGAAATGCGTAGATACAGCTACAGCTACAAATACAGATACAGATACAGATACAGATACATTTACGTGCACAGCGGCAAGAAACATTTCCAGTTTAGCGCCCCGAAAAGTGACAGAGTAAAAGAAAGAGAGCGAAGAGAGAGAGTGAGAGAGCAGAACACACATATGGCTGCAATTAAGTAATTTTTGAAAGAACAACAACAACAAGAAAAAATATGATATATGGGAAACTTGCTAGACACACAAATTAGAATTAAGACGCAACAGAAACAAAATCAGAAAAGCACCAAAGAAAATGTTACAAAAATATATGTATTTTTGCTTAAAAGCATAGTTATTTATTTTAATTTATTTTAAATTTTTTATTTTATTTTTTTTGAAGTTTTATTAGTTATCTATTTTAATTTATTTTAAATCAAATTTATTTATTTTTTTTTTATTTTTTATTAACTTTTGGAATTCCCTTTCTACACTTTTAGCATAGGGTATGCCAGAGATCAGCCAAATAATTTAAATAACCCCACAATAAAATTTTGGCTTTTTAAAATATATGTACACACATTTATATATATATATTTATATGTATATATATATGCAGTTCCCCTCTGTAGTAAATACTACATACATTTATATCTATTACACATATATTTAGAATACGCTGTTGTTGTTTATTTTCCAACAACAACACTGCGCCGAATTTAATGTGCCTCAAGGTTAGACGCAGCAACGTTTGCTGCAAAGCATACAACAAAAAACAACAACCAAAAAAAAAGTTTAAATAAAATACAAAATTACGCCAAAAAGAACGCACAATAATATAAAAATCGTGATGAATTTTAAACAATAAAAAAAATAAACAACAAACACTCTAAAAAGAAAGAGAAAAAAAGGAGAGATACACAAAAGCGACTTAACAAAAATAAAAATGGGAAAAAGAGGAAAGAAAGAAAAAAGATTAGCAAACAACAAACGAGCAAAATCATTAGGAGTTAGTCTTCCTACTTTTCGGTTTATGTCATACCCTTTAAGCGTTCGAGTCGGGTATGTCCGACTTAAGGCTAACAAGATGAAGCCAAAATATATATGTTTATATTACGGTTTTTTTTTTGTTTAAAGTCTGTTTTGTTAGAGTGTTCGCCATTCGTATTGAGCGTGTTTTTTTGTTGGGGTGGGGGCTTTACTTTTATTGTTATTTTATGGAGCTTTTTGGCTGGTCCGCTTTGGCTGGTTTGCCTTTTTGCTTGGCTTTGACAAATGGCGAACCGGTTTTGGCTTTTGGCCCAGCTCCGTCCGTTTCTGTTTCTGTTTCAAATTGTGTTTGTTGCCCGGTTTTCAGCATTTTTGGCAAATACTTTTAATGGCTTAAGTAAATCAACAGCACACACACACAGAACGAAAGAGAGAGAGAGAGAGAGAAGAACTCGCTATTATATATTTATATTTTATTTAATTTTATATATTCGATTTGCCATCCGCTTCTGGGCCAAAGAAAGCGCAAGTGGGCGAAGCCCAACCCAAAAAAAAAATGAAAAAAAAAATTATACTCTGTAGAAACAAATTTGATATACAATTATTTTTTGGCTCTGGGAAATGTGGCTGGTTGAGTTAATTGACTAATGAATGGAGCTACAATCGATTGTTTGTCTTCTTCTTATTATTATTCATTGTATGCGGGCTTTAACAGAAGGAAAAGGGAAAATAGAAGGGTCGGGGGTTGGCCCAAGACAAGGCATTTAATGTGACGGCAATTAGATGAACACATTTCCATTGTATTTCAATTCGTTTGGGCTTTTACAGCGAGTAAAATTACATTTAAGATCCCAAAGATACCAAAAGCAAAGCTTACACAACATTTGAAAAGAGGTTCTAACTAAGTAAGTTATTTAAAGAATACAAAAGAATACAAAAATATTAAAATTTGTTAGTTAAACTTTATATGAAAATTATATGTTTATATAATTGGCAAGTTTGTGAACTTTGTTCTATTTATTTATTTATATATTTATACAATTACTTTTCTATAATTTAGAAATTAAATTTCCTACATTTTCCATTTAATTTATTTTAATTTTCTCTATGATTTTTATGAGCACAATTTATTGGACATTACAAAATTATTGTTGTTAAAATTATTGTTGTTTGAAAACAAAATAAAAAACAAAGAAGACCATAAATTGTTATTCAATGGAAATCTTTGGGAAGCTCTGTAAAATATCTTTTGATAGGTGACTTTATCCGCATGATGTTTGTATTATAAATATTACAGAAGCTCAACTTATCTTTATTGAATATATGTAAATATATATAAATTTTTCAAAATGACACATTACATTATTGACTGTTGTCTGTAGCTGGTGTTTACTGTACGTGTGGATTGCACATGCAGTTATTTCACATTTGGGGGCTACTCTCGCTTTTAGGTTCTAGTTTTAGTTTTACTTTTAGTTTTTATTTACATTTCACATCCATTTATTTATTTATTAGTTTATTTAGTTGGCAGCTCGGTGACAATTTCATTGCGCTACAAATATTTCAGAGATGAAAAACCACACAAAAAAAACATAAACCAAAAAATGATGCGTCGAAAAAATAATATATATACATATGTATATATATGTACATATGAATATTCAAAAATGCGCCTTCATAAAATTTGACAGTTTTGTGTCGTACGAAAGTTTTGACAGCTCCCCGAAGAGAAATATGGAAGAAAAAAAAATGCCCGAATGGATTTTGAATATGTGAATACGAATGTGTGAATAAATGTATGAGTGTGTATGAATGGTAATCGAATGCGTACAGTTGTGTTTTGTTCGTTATTTTATTTTGACATTAAAATAAACCATATACTCTTTACTTTGCACAGGGTATCTGTTAGTCGATAAGCAATCTTTTTAACTGACTAAAGGTTAAAAAATGATTGCTGGCAAAGTTAAAATGTTCTTTGGCTTTCAATCCAGTCAAGTTGTTCGCCTGTCAAGGCTGTAAACTTCTGAGTAACTAACTCTGAGGGGGCTGTAGGGGCTGCTAGGGGCTGCTAAGGGTGGGGGATAGGGTTGTGGGATACATGTGGCATAAAACATGCGTACTCAAAACGCCATTTTGGGCGTTAGTTAGGAGACACAAAAGTGCTCACATATATATAAAGTATATATATATATATATATATATATATATATATATATA
>SCDZ01001121.1:0-13837 GCA_004143845.1 Drosophila lacertosa | reverse complement strand
ACGCCACCGCAAGCAGTGGCTAAAAATAGAAATGCGTGCAAGATAAGCACAACGAGATAAGAAACGTGTGTGATGTTCACTCGCGAAGATCTATTAAGCTTACACGTCCGAATGCAACGAGCGGTAGGCTGAGACTGTGTGAAGTATCGGCACAATTTAAATGGGCTTAATGAAATGGACTTAATGAAACCTTTGTGCGAGATATTTGTTTGAATAATGCCTGCTATAAGATGATCAAGCCTTGGACGACGTACACGTAGTGCAAGAAACAGACCGAATGTCCATAATAATCGCATGTAAGAGGAAACTGCTGAATGAAATGAATGCACATTGGACATTCTCGTCCTGCGCAAACCCCAAATTAAATTCTACAAAATGTTACTAGAAGAAGATCAACCGTAAATGTTGACTAGAATCGAGCTGCATGTAAATACGATTCCGCAATCAATTACAAAGATCAAAGCTGCATTGTTATCGCTTCATTGTGAGTCGTATGTCAGCATTGCAATGCACTGAAGTTTCAATTGGAATCTTTCGGATTATGCTGCCCTGGTGGCAAGGTAAATTTTCCCGTTTTAAATCATCCGTCAGAGCCATTGTATTCGGTACTATAAAAATACAACCCAATCAAACAATTTTCTAATGTACGCAGTAAAATATAACGGGTGCTTTAAAATTACGTCTTTTGAAGCTGAAGTTATTCATCAACCAGGCCACAATCCGAGTTATAAGGTAATGGCGATCGATCGGGCGATTTCATTCGGCAGTTCAAATAAATCAGCTGGAAGCTATATAAGACAATTCAGTGCTCCCACAAACAATGAAGTCGCAATGTCGATTGTTGGCGAGAATGTGGAATCACGCGATATGGTTCACAAGTGTCGGAATGATGGTTAATGTTAATGCTGTGTAGGGGAGAAAATGGCTATTAAGATGGTTAATCCATAGACAGGTTTCTTAACAAGTCATCAGTTCTTTAAATTTTACAACTAAGTTCGACATTATATTTCAGGCGAAGAAACGAATAGGAATGAATTTTTATCGATTGATGATTTTGCCAGATGTTGACAATCATCGATTGAGATACCGCCGTATGTTTCTACAGTACTGTTTAGATATGTTCTTCAAAGTGGAAACGGAGCGTCACAATTACATTTGTTTCAATGAGTCGAAGTTAAGATCAGACGAGTACAGCTACTTATGTATGTAAGAAGCCTGCGCCATAAGCATGAGTATGCTTAAGATGCGATGACGTCCGTGTGGAATTATAGAAATTACGAATCTGTTGCTTACAGGACAAACATCCAGCGGTCGATCCGACATCACTGCACGAGTATTCCAACAAAAGATCATAGTACTCATGGATAACACCTTTAAGCAAGTTTTTGACGTAGTTTTTGTTGGATGTACTCGGTTGAATGGCAGAAGCGTGGTTTACTACATGCACACATTCTGCTTTGGATGTTCGACAAGATCCGACCAGATCATACCGATTCGATTATTTCTGCCGAAATGCCAGATCGTCTGTCCGTTGGTGGCTGAAATAATCAGTGGACAGGATGGATTGATATTCTCCGCTTAAGTACTGCAACTCCATCAAATCTATTAAATACGTTTGCAACAAAGGGGCAACATGGCAGTGTTTGCCATTGCTGATTCGAATCCAAACGACGAGGTGAAGTGATTTCTAATTGGACGTTACTTTGTAATGAGGCCATTTTGTCACCCGACTGTCGAACACTTATCAGTTCAATTGGAGGACGGCCAGCGCAAAGAGCGACCTACCAGCGACAACATTGACAAATTTGTTTTCGAAATGCGAAAGCGATCCGTTCAAGTCTCAAGCTATTAAACATTGAACGCTGCATCGTAGAAGTTGTTGTTGCTGGCTGCTCTGATATTTATTAGAGTGATGCCTTCAGATGAATATACACAGTTCAGCCACGCCAAGACGAATGCGTCTATCTTCGCTTGATTTGTTGAACATAAGAGCCCCTACATCCTTCGATTCCCTGCGTTCTGTAGATGGTGTGCACTGCGCCTATTTTCGGGAGGCTTGCCAAAGTTTGAATTTGCTTGAAAACAATACACAGTAAGCCTAAACGCTCGCCGATGCCACTGTTTCTGCACTAACGACAAGCGCAAGGGCGAGATGGCTGACGACAGTTTGCCTAGGGATCGCACGACAACTTCGAATTGCACTCTTGGCATTAACAGATAGATGCGCAAGGAAGCGTTACTTCTGATCGAAGACATGTGATTGCTTATGTGCGGCAGTCTACTGTCGACGTTGGGAATGTCGGCGACAAATCGTACATACACGATGCACTCAATCGCAAATTTCAACAGGAGCAAGACTATAATCAAGGTAACCTGGAAGCTTTTAATTTCTCGCTGCTAATGGTGGGACAGGCAAGACTTTCGCCATTTGTGGCAACAATTTGGTCAAGATCTCAAATTGCGTTCACTGTTGCACCATCTGGCATTGCTGCCACATTGTTGGAAGGCGGGTAAACTGCACATTCCGCTTTGAAGCTGTCCATAAATCTTCTCACGTTTGACAAGCAAACGTTTACGATGAGGAAGAGTTCGGCGGCAGCGAAATTAATGCGAGAATACAAAGTCATCATTTGGGATGAATACATGATGGCGCATTAACGAGCCTTGGATGGAAGTGATTCGAAACTATTTGGTAAGGCTTAAATATTTCTATCCGCAAATTTTCATCAAACGTTTTCCGACAGTTTAAATTTCATTATTCAAAGTCAAATCCCTGGAAAACTTCGTTCATAAACATCCTTTAACAGCGTGCCCGATGAGAATGAAGCGACCAACTATCCAAGGTTATCCAAGTGAAGAAGTCCTTATCCCATAAATTCCGATTATTTCAACTGACTTTTCATTAGCAAGAGGATTCAGTTTCCCAATCAATATATTGCTAGGCCAATCGTTGGAAGTCTGCGGGATTAATCTAGATTTTCCCTGTTTTTCGCATCGTCAGCTATAAGTTGCGTGTTCGCGTGATGGCAAACCGTCTTCGTTTTTTGTTTTTACGCCAGAAAAATAATCGAAAAACATGGTTTGTAATGTCGCTCTCTACTGATTTTGATTCGATTTAATTAAATTGAATCGAAATTTGAATTATCTGTGTTTTATTATCATTGCGGGGTTATTTCTCAGATTTCTTAGCTTGAGCGCATCAGACGTGTTTATTGTATTCGCCAAATTTTGGTTTCCGCATAATTTCTGCATAATTACCTACTCTAATTTGTGAAACTTATATATAAACGCAATATAATGTTATTTGCCTTATTATTTTGTGCAAGTTGTTCTTCCGCTGTGACAGTAAGTCATTTATATATTTATTTTAATTTTAACTAACGCGGCGTCAGTGCTGTGTTTTTGTTAGTGTCTGTTTTTTATTTCTGATTTCTTTTTGCCTAACATTCTCTTCGTGAGTGTGTTTGATAGTGTATTGTTTACATTTGCACCGCGCTCTCGAAAAGTTTTTGTTGTTGATTTGATCGACACCATTGTTTGTGTAAAAATCCGTCTTCTCGAACGTTTTGCTTGCGTACTATTGTTTTTTTCTCATGCGTCGTCATTTTTCTTTGTCTGTTTTGGTTTGCACCGAAATAAGTTTAACCCAATAAACCATTTGTAATGTCGTGCAGCAAAAAATCGACATTCAAATTGATTTCTCCCAAATGTATAATTTGGTAAGAAATTAATTTTTAATATTACACAATGTTGTTAAAAAGCTCACTACTGATTGTGATTGTGAGTGTTGAGCTTTTTAGCATTTTTAAATTTGAATTTCCTCCGAAATGTCGGCTGGAGCCCGAATTTTTGTTGTTGCGCTTCGCAAGCAAGTGTTTGTGTCAAGACTTTCCTTTGACACCACAAGTGAAGCCGTGGCTGCATTTATTGCTAGCAAAACTGCTGCTAGAGTCTAACTTATGAAGTTTAATTTCTCCACTCCTCGAGAAATTTCATATTTTAAAATTAATGTTCCTCGAGACTCGTTCTCAATTATTTGTGATCCTAAATTTTGGCCAGATCACATGATTGTGCACGAGTTCAAGCCTAAAAGCCGAAATCAGCAGTTGCCTGTCATCCTTCCGGATACATCATTACATGCCTCGAACAGTGCACCATAAAACTGATAACGTCCGATATTTTCCTAACATATCAGAATGTTACAGGGCTTCTGTCCAAATTAATAATACTTTATTTGAATAACATTTCTTTTCAATCAGATATTGTCGCATTCTCTGAAACTTGGTTAAGTTCAACAATGTCGTCAGAGAAAAATATTTAAATATAAAAGTTGTCAAATCGGTCTAATTAAACTATGTATTAACGTTATTTAGTTTGTACTATGAACCACATTAATTAAGTACATATTACTATAATAAACATTCTACATTTGGGGGCTTGTCCGTGTCAAGTACCGAGTCAAAGAGCGTTTTACAATTGTGATCTCTTACGTGTAAAAAAAGTTGTCAAAGTAATACGAGCCCCGACCACTACGGACGGCAAGCTTTTTTACCCGTATGCAATGTTCAAGAGATGATACTTTCAATAGGATAGGACATGCAAATTTATTTTTTTCTCAAATATAAGCATTAGTATAATAAATATCTTACATTTGGGGGCTCGTCCGTGTCGAGTACTAAGTTAAAGAGTGTTTCACAGATGTGATCACGTCTGTGTCAAGTACCGAATTAAAGTTGTGATCGCGTCCGTAGCAAAGACAGTGGTAAAGAAGTGCGTGATCGAATAAAGTTGGCTGGTGCCAGAGCAATTACCCTGTCTTAAAAAAATGGTGGTTTGTATGGATTTGTATGGGTTAACCATTATATTGCACCTTTGCAACCACTGGCTCAATATGTCCAGCACCCATTGTATGTGGATTATGGCGTCCTGCGGGGTGTTGGTGTTTGGCAGAAAGGCTGCATCGTCTGCATAAGTAGCTGTAAGCAGCTCTTTGTTTTCAATTGTGGGCATATCAGTACACTGCCTTAAGGGACTCCTGCTTGGATGGCTTTGAGTTCAGACTTAGCGTCTCCACATCTAACCTGGAATTGGCGATCATGGAAGTATGTCAGAAGAGCGTAGTGTAGCTGGGCGAGACTTCCTTTAACTTTAAGAAGAAGTCCAGGATGCCAGACCCTGTCAAAAGTCTGCTTGACATCTATCATGGCGGTACAGCAGTATTTTTTTCCTCTTACGCTTCCAAGATCTTTTCAACCAAGCGGTGACATTACTCAGATGTTAAGGTGAGCGCCTGAAGCCAAACTACTGACCAGTGATCGAACTAGCCTCGTCCAGCACTGGCAGTACTCTGCGCAAAAATACTCCTTCGAGTATTTTGGAGAGTATTGCCAGCAGACTAATCGGAAGGTAGGAGGTGAGATTGGCTTCAGACTTGCCAGGCTTGGGGCGTTTCTAAACTGTGGGAAAGTGTCCGATCTGGAAGCATCAGCATCAAATACTCAGCAGCCTCATACACGGAGGAGGAAGCAGCTTGATCGCAAATGCTCAAATGCTCTTCTTCTGAGCTTTTGAAGAAGTTGTCTTAACTGTTTTGCCGGTCTGTTGAAGGACTTCTTGTTTCTAGGATTCCTTGAAAGAAACCAAACTCTCCTCAGTCGTCTCTTCTCGACAACCAGTGCTGTAACTTCAGGAGACCATAAGTGCAGGTCTCTGGGCTTTGGTGTCGACGAAAGAGGAATCCTTGGGGCCGCGAATCTGGCAAGATACTGCATTTTCCGGGTTAGTCTGTCAACTGCATTCTCAATTTCCACAGCAGTCTCAAGTGTATCCAAATTATTGGTCACCCATGCTTTGTATAGGTCTATAGTCTGGATTGGAAGAGCACAATATTGTGCCCGGGTTGAGTCCTTTGGATATTGCGAAGTGTTTCTGAGGATCGGTGGGGAGTGACAGTCCAGCGCTCTTCGCTGAATGCACTTAAAGAATGCATCCTTGGGGTTGTTAACCCTAGAGTCCCACAAGAGGTATTTTCCAGCAATAAGGAACTTGGTCCCCAGCGAATCAAGAAATACACTTTGCTGTGCCTCAGTGACTTAGCATAGATAGTTTCCGACGGAGTATTTAAGCCATTTCATCATTTACCGATCCGTGTAGCAGTAGACGAATCCAGCGCTGTAAGGAAGCAGGCCGAAGAATGGACAGAGTGGTAGTCTGTAAAAAGATTGATGGTACACTTCGAGTCTGCACAGAGTACAGAAGTTGAACAGCATGGCACTGAAAGATTGTTTTCCTGTGGAAATAATGGAAGAGAGTGGAGAAACTGCAACAGTCCAAGTGGTTCACCATAATGGACCTTGAAAATGAATTCTTCACGTACCCATAGAAGAGCAGAGCAAGCCGTATACACCAAGTGTAACAAAAGATTAGATGAATTAGACCGATTTGAAAACTTTTATTTTTCAACTTTTTTCTGAAGACGACTTACTACACGACTTACGACGACTGACTGTAACTACTCACTTCTTTTGCGTATATTTCGTGAATGTACTTGCGATTAGGTGTATGTATCAATTTCCGTGATTGCTTCTTGGAAATGGTTCCATATGTACCATGTTGATCTTACGGAACAGTGTGGGTGTCGAATATATGTAGTTCGTTTATGCATCGTTTTTTAAACACATGGTTTATTTTAGATTTGATGACATAGTCCGCACTTATTTGGCTCCACCTTTGCCCCTTTACGTTGCTTCTAAGTATCTAAAATATATCATTTACTACTGGATCTTGACTGAGTGTTGCGTCTGTCATAATTGTTAAAATAATGTCTACGAGAGTGTAAATATTTTCTTTTTGTCTTAATCCTGGTTAGCCCATCTACACCTGGTCTACTATGCTTGCACCTAAAGTCAAACTCCTGAAGCTTGAGCCTCAATTTAGTTAAAAGGTTTAACCTCCTTGATCCCTGTAATGTCACCACTGCGTGCACATCCGTATAGTATATACGGCATCTATCCAGAGTGTCCGTAATTAAAAGTATTTCGGTTGAATTACTTATGTATTGGTTTTCGGCATCACATCACAGAGGACCGTGTACAACCATCATATTTATATTTGTGTGCCTTAAGGCGTCAGCATTGGCTTTACAGTAAGTGCCCATTAAATGCCTGTTCTTGTATAATCCTTGACAAATTTGCGGTAGAATTTCGTTATGCCTAGGAATCTGTGCACTTATGGGTTGTTACTGCATTTTTTTTTTATACATTTGGTCATTTCGTTGCCGTTGCCTATGATTCCGTGACCAAGAAACTTAACTTTTGTAAGCATATATGTAAATGTATTTCTACATAGCTTGGTCAACTGCTCATCAACAATTGACGGCACAAAATCTTTTCTCATATACTTCTGGCAACAATCTGGCTGTTGCTGCATGTGTTGCAGTGCTCATTTGGATGATATTTTATTTAAAAAGATCGTTGATCGAGGGATGGTCGCGGTTGAAGTCCGGACCGACCTCAAGCCCGACCACCTTTGATATAAGTAGTTCAATATTCAGCAGATCCTAATCATGAATATATTTCATGTCTCTGTCTATTACCACTTTGTATAAGAGAACTTTTATTTATTTGAAAACGATTGATTTTACGAGAGTCAACTCAAATAATTTAAAGAATATAAACTGCAAAAGATTACTTGCTAACAGCCCAAAGTAGATAAATATTTCTTGGTTTGGCACCACCTGGATTCTGGTGTATAGTTTTAACATGCCGCATGTAAGCTCCGTTAAGATGCATTTCTTGAATCTACAACAGATCCCCTTGTACCTTGTAGATATTTCATATATGTCTGCCTGATTGACACCTCTGGAACATTTTTTGTCGATATAGGGCTCAAGTTTGGATCCTTCAGTATGCACGGTTGCAGATATTCCTTTGAATGCGATTTAACCACTTGAGTCACCTTTGCACTGAATACTTATCTGCGAAATTCCCGAGCTTGATATTACAACATTTAATTGCTTGCCTCATCTTTAACATTGCCATTGGGTTTCCAGTAGATAGCCGTTGCATAAATATATATTGTTATTGTAATTCTTGTGCCGATCTCATATTTTGTAGCGACTTTAAGAGTTCTTAACATATGATATACGAATATGTAAATGATTCATTAATATTTGATCGTCTTCCGATAGCTAACATCGCATATAAATATTCAAAGTTGTTTCGATACTTTCGATGTTCGAAATTGTTTTCCACTCGCTGTGCGTCTAGCGAAATCTTTGTAACTTCGAGCATCTTATTTTGTGCAGTAAAAAATGTCGCATCGTTTGTCGATATATAGACATTTTAAAGCTGTTCTACTGTGTCTGCACTTCTGGAAGATTATTTTCCAATCTCCTTATTTTGTTTTCTTAATTATTGCGGCGCTCTTGTGGGTTTACCGTTTTTTTTTTGTACCGTCTTTGATAATCGTTCCTCTTGTCTTTTCGTCTTCTTTACCTTTTCTCCTTTTCAAAACCATTGACCGTTTGTTATGCGAACTGTATGTTGCCAAAATAAATAATGTATATAAAAATGAAAATCTTTATAATTATACGTTTTGTTAAATAGAAATGACTTTTGTTTTTGATTTCTGAACTGTAACCACACATTGTATGTTTTTATTCGGTATAATAAACTCAATATAAATTAAATAAAAAAATTTCAATAGTATAATAATAAGTCATACTCATGAGAGCTTACCCTCACATACATCTGTTCCTCTCACTATTCGAATGCATACTCTTTTTCTTACAATCATGTCAGTGGGTTCACAGATTGTGGCTGCCAAACCTGCTAGCAGGGGGATTGATTGAGCACACCTAACTCAATAAAAGTCACGCTATCGATGCGCAAAAAGATAATATGTATTGCGCAGTAAGTTGTACGGACCGAAATTGCGATTAACAAATGCGGTCTAATTTAGTGGGATGCATTTTAAGATTTCAAAATCAATGGCTGTAAGTGGAGATAGAGTGGGAAAGACGTCATAAAGTGCCCATTGTTAAAAATCTACATCTGTTTTCTGTAGAAATATTCGCGATTTAAGATTGAGCTGGCGCGAACATTTATTTTTGGTGACCACTTTGCCAAAAATTACATTTCTTATTGAAATTAAGATTTAAATACATACTCATTTATATTTAATCTTCCATAAATGTAACATTCCTCTGTAAATATCTCTTCTTTAAAAAGTTTACTTATAATCCTTCAGACAAATTGGAAATCAAATAATTAACAAAATTGGATTTGATTACATAAAGTAAGAATGGGCGTGGCAAACTTTTTTAAGTTGGGTATATAACGTTTTTGTAGCGTTCTTTAAAGAAATTACCTTACTTCAAACACCATAAAAAAAATATTTTGCAACTTCAATGTTAAATGCGGTAATTTTTTTTACGTGTACAAATTGCTAAAACTATTTTAACTTTGGAAACTGTACTTCTTGCTATTCGTCCGACTTTATTTTTAAGTTTGAATTGCTTGGTTTTTTCAGCAATCGATCAGTAACTAATAACTGCCTAGAATTTGCCTTTCTTAACAAACTGTTATTCTGCAATATTTTTTTACATAAATCTTTAGCACAATCATTTTGTGTAAAGATTTATCCTTTATATCGGCTTAGAAACATAATGCATTAAATTTATTCTTTCGCCAAAATTTTTGACTCTTTTATGTCAATAGAATATTAATGAAGTACGACCTGAATTTAATGTTTTGATATTTTTAAAATCAATTTATTATTCTTAGATTTATTAAGATCATTTATTAATATACAGTCAGTAATGAAAATGAATACAAAAATATTTGTTTTCCTAAAAATTCCCATATGTCAAGATATAATTTTTTATTCCACTTTTGAAAATAAAATTGGATTAAACAAGTCGCGAAAAATACCATAGTAACTGCAAGAGAAAAAAAATAGAATAAATAAATACTGAAGTTTATAGAATTAAAAATGTTGTTCTACTTTTTTATATTGCATACAATATATTATTAAATATGTATACGAACAAGTAATAGTTAGTAGTAGTCGAGATGTGTACAAAGTGTGCAAACAAGCTGAAAGCTGCAGATTTTATTCAAAACTCAACGAATTTCATTGTCCCAATGTTATGAAATTTGCAGGATAAAACGGATGTTTTTTTAAATTAAAAAAACATTAAGTGTCAAAAGGTATTAATTATTCTAAACCCTTGAATTTTTAAAAGAGTTTTGTTTTAGACAATACAATCCAAGATGTATTCTTTAAAATATCATGGCTGAATATGTTTCTGGCTGTTAAATATTTGCTTAAATTCATTATTCTGTTTACCTATTTAATTGGGAAATTATATAGCATTTTGTTAAGAATCACAAAAAATTGTTTAATCCTTATTAATATGTGCACCCGTGTCTGTTGACAAACATCCAGCTCCACCGCCAAAACCATAGCCCTTTGGGCCGTATTTGCGGCCGTGGCAATTTTTACAGAATAGTGTCTTTTCATGCTCGGTGCAATTTGTTGAGTCCAATGCCTTATTGCACATACCTTTATAAGAAATATAAACGAAAACTTTAATTTCAACAGCTACTCAACAAATACTACGCGGTACTCACTGCATTTGAAACAAGTTTTGTGAAATTTATATCCACCAGCAACACGTTCTTCAGCAGCGTAAACAGATTTACCGCATGCTGGGCATTTGGGAGTCTCTACTGGAACAAATGGCATTCTGTTATATCTGCAAAAGATGAACTAATTTAGTGTTAATACTTCTAATTTCAATGCCTACAAGCTAATATAAAACAACAAATGAAAATAATCGATTCGATGTATATGTTTGTAATATAAACATAATGAGGACATTATGTTTTATAAATAATTTAATAATATGTTTATGTTTTGCAAATAAAACAATAATACACACCAAAAGGGTACACTAGTGAAGAAGTTCCTGTATGTCAAAGACACTGCCGACTAAACTGGAAAGATTCTGTACTCTGGTAGTCTATATTTGTGGATGCACACGGCACAACAAAAAATTAATTTTGTTTTAGAAATGAGGCAATAAAGCGATAAGTATAAGTGAACGTTTGTATTGACTTATACGTTACTGATATAAAATAAACCTTATACAAAGTTTATCTACAAATAAAAGAAATTTAAATAATAATAAAATGTAATATATGAACTCGAATCCCGTATGTATGCATATAGTCATTGTGCAACTTATACGCACATGTTTTCAAAAGAATTGATTATAAATATATTTGAATACATACATCTTGTTTCGGTAAAACTCGACTAAAAGATACCTTAGACCCGATATTTTCGTTATTAAAATATGAAATATTGAAGGGATACACAACAAACAGATATGAAGGGTACGCATCTTAAAAGTCAATCAGCTTTCGCTGGCTGAATTAAACAATCGAATCAAATAATCCGTACTGAAACTCAGTAATACTAAGAGCCAGATTTCCTTTGCAACCGCAATTAGGCCTTTCCAATAAAAGTTTTTAAGACCTGAGTCACCGGAGAATTTGATCTTTGTTCGAAGCAAACTTCAGCAAGCAAATGCCGCAAAATTATTAATACATTGGCTCTATACAAAATTCATTTATTTATAAGATCTGTGTTTATTTTCGTTCATAATATGCATTTAAATATAGCATTGGGTGTGCTCACAAACTTCATAAAATAAGGGTGTGTGTGTGTATATTAATAATTTTAAAAGAAATGAGAAAGCTTTGAGAAAAACAATTATTCTTGATTTGTATATATACTTGAATATATATCAATAATTATATACATAATTGAAGTAATACATTTTTCAATATATCATCCCTAAAACTATTTTCTTGCAGTATACAAGAACGTGCTTAGTTACCCACACATTTTGCGCAACTTAAACGTTTTGAAAAAATAATATACTTAAATACATATATATATATATATATATATATATATATAGATATATATATATATATATATAAAGTATTATATATATATATATATATACAATATATATATATATATATTTAAGTATATTATTTTTTCATGGCTTAGTCATAAAGTTGCAAAACGTTTAAGTTGCGCAAAATGTGTGGGTAACTAAGCGCGTTCTTGTATACTGCTAGAAAATAGTTTTAGGGATGATATATTGAAACATAAAATAATAAAAATATTCCACAGTTTTCATTATTTGCAATATATTTCAGAAATGTTTTAATCAGTTATTGGTATCTATTCATAAATTAAATAAATTAAATTTAAAATTTAAATTTTAAATTTTTAAATACAGTTGCAAAAAATCAGACATTTCAACTATAGCCTAGCCTTTGCTGTTTTCAAAATTTTCTTTGTTTTTTTGCTTTGCTATTACAGTTTTCTCAATTTTTAAGCAAAGATGAAGGTGGCCTATAATTTTGTTACGGAGTGTATATTTTAATATAGTTTTTATTTTTATCTCATAGTCTTTCAGATTGATGAATCATATAAAGAGCTGATCTGACGAATGGAAAAAAGCCAACATGGCTAGATCGACGATGCTGATAATGCTAACCAATAATGTATACATATTATGAGGTCGGATCTTCAATGGAAACGTTGTATGAGAATATGCCACATATTTAATCATTTGTACATATGTATATACATTCATTCATATGTCTATTTGTGTATTGTCTGCGTTGTATATGTATCTAAAAATGTGTATGCATATAAAGATAAATCAGTTTTGCGTTCATATATATAAATTTGATGTTACAAGTTTCTATTCATCAAAAAATAATGTAACACAATTATATATGTAATTTGGCTATATTTTTTATAATACTTATTTGCAAAACAGATGAAATAATATTATCATTACAGGTATTATTAGTCAGTTGTAACATTCGTTCCATTTAAAACGCAAATTGTCCTAGTCAAAAGTGACCTACTGCACATTTTTTTGAGTATGGTAAGATAGTTCGAAATAGCGAGAGGGTCACTTTTTTTACGAAAAACACGGAAATGCAACTTATTGAGAGGCAATAATTTTAACCAAGTTTAAAAAAAAAATCGAATAAGCGTGGCTATTATATTTCAGATGATATTTAGGTATTTAACTTTATTGGAAGTAAACAAATCAAAATAAGTACATTCAGTTGTACCTCTTACATATTCAAAGAAAAATAGAATAATAAAATTATAACAAAAAGTTTTTCTCTACATTTTTCTATTGCGTGCTCTTAACTAAATTGTGTTTCAAAAACACTATACCGCTTAAAAAATTAATTCTTAGTTGAGGAATCAACCTTCTGGCTTATAAATTCGTTAAGATTTCATCGCCATTATGTATTATTGATGTTTATTTATTTTATTTATTTATTTATTTGAAACTGTCGACTTTACGAGTGTCTCGAGCTATAAAAAGATAAATTACAAAAGAATTACTTGCTCAAAGCCTAAAGAAAATATAAATATTTCTAATAACATCACCGACACGGTGGGGGTATTTTATTTGCCCGTCCGGCCAGTTATGCCCCTGTTCACAGCTAGTTTTATCAGTGATGTAATAGAATCTACAGTCAAAATGGATAGGAGAAGTCAAAAAGAAATCTACATTTATGTTAATATGAGTATAAAACTAATTCTTATACTAACAAAATTAAGATATGAAAGTGAAAATTATAATAAAGGTTAGGTAAAAAGAGGAAGATATAGAAATAGATGACAAACCACTGATCCGGTGGGGTGAATATTTAGCCAGTCCGGCAAGCTATGACCCTTCTCATAGCTGAGAGTGATCAGTGATTTGCCGAAGATATGCTGA
>SCDZ01001120.1:0-13847 GCA_004143845.1 Drosophila lacertosa | reverse complement strand
CGAGCAAGACAGACGTGTGTCAATAAAGAAATAAAATAAACCGAATTTAAGTACAATAAAGTGCGTGTTTATTACTTGATATCACGGGTCTTTACAATACCCATCTCAATTGCACTGAATAATACGCTATATTGGCGTACATCCCTCGTTGAATACAGATGCATGATGAAATCCGTTCTTCTAATGTATGAACTTAGCTCCCGTGTGTTTCCGGTGAAGCTGGGAAGCGATCTCAATTGACCCATAGCTTGGTTAAGGTGCGCTTCTGATAGAAGCTGCAATCAGTTTTGTGCAAGTTACAGGGATCAAGTTATTTGTAACGTCCAGATGCACAAACTGTTATGTAGTGAAATAAGTTCACTACCCAATATCCTTATTGTCCGAAAGATCAATAGTTTACAGGATATAGTATGCACGTACGTGCTATCTTTAGCGAATATCCCAAATTTTTAATTTTCAAATTTGAGATATCCCACCGGCTGCGCCAATTATGTGGTTGAGTCCCGATCCAGTCAAAACACTTTTCACATTTAAATTTTTAAAGATTTATTTTTGTTGATGTGGTTTTGCTGCTAGTGATCTTAAGACTAACTTACAATGAGTGGCTTATGGTCTATTTACAGGGATCGCGTACGTGACTATTGGCATATGCCAAAAGCAAAAGAGTGGACACCTGCATGCTAACTGATAACGATGCTGGCGTGCGCGACAATTAGTTTTGCTAAAGACAAAGGGATGTTCCGTTATTCAAAAGGGATAACGGTGTTTGCGAATCTCGCAAACAGTGGGTATTGATATAGTGAAAAAAAGGGTAGGGTGAATATTGATCGCGGTCGAACTCACGCATTTGTATGGTTGTGTGTGTGTGGCTCAGCAACGAAATGTGTAAAAAAGGTGATTGCTGTGCAAATGCACAAATGCAAATGATAGAGTGCGCTTATGGTTATTACAAAATCTTAATTCATTTACTTAAAATTGGAATCTGCTCCGACACCGACTTAAATAAACTAACGTCTATTAATATAATTATTTGTATATTGTTTTTTATTTATATTGAGGCTATGCAGATCTAAAATAATTTATAACGAGAGTGCAGACTTACATGTTTATTAGTATTATGTTTAATATTTTGGGTTTTCGAGCAATGATGGGCTCCTCCTTTGTACCGCGCCGCAGTCGCGAAGCTCTGATGTTCACTTCATGTGGCTTGACAAGACTGACTTGTATGCAAGAATGCTTGGACTGAAATACAAAAAAATTTTTGCTTGCAGCCAAGTCATGGCCGTTGCTGACTACGATATGAATGCTAGCGCAAGACAAATCTTTTATCTGCATTGCACTTAAGACAATTATTCTGGGAACTTATTCAAAGCAATTTGATGTGCAAAATATTTAGGAGCTAAATACAGAAGATGTTCTTTCGAAAGCATAACACCTGCAGCCAAGTCGTGGTCGGCGAACTGATCAAAAATAGTTATGCGCGATAACAAACTGCTGACGCAAGTTAACTCACTCATCAGCATTGCGCTTACAATAGTTACTTAACTTATACATTCAATATACTTTTATCTATCTTTTGTGATTCTCTGGAAGTAAACCTTAATGCAATTGTAATCTTGGTTATTTGTATGTTTGTTTTATTAATGTAAAGCTATTGTTTAATTTTGAGGAACATTTTTTAAAAGTATGATATTGAAATTGGCATAAAATATTATATTATAAATATTGATGTTGTATATGGACGCTGGGAATGTCGATCATGCACAAAAAGAGTGGTATTTAGCATGATCGAAGATTTTTTGACTTGAAAGCTGTCCTCGGGCTACTGAGATTTTCGACTGCAGCCCATAGGGAATGTATGCGTCTTGCTCCTTTTTTTCCTATACATTTAAAATCGAGCTTATCCGATAATTAGGATGGAAATTCTGGTCTTGTTGTCACTTTCTTCTGAAGGTTTGTGATTAATTACAGGTTCTCGATGTTCAAATTCATTACCTATGGTAGGCTTAATATTTGTTGATTATGTTAAAACTATCGTCCACGACTTATAAAGGCTTGAAGTGGGTGGCACGAATATACTATTTGGGCGCTTACTTAATATTTTTTTATAAATCTTCCGAATTAAGAAGAGCGGAGCTTATAATTTTAATATTGGCCAGTGTGATTAAGAGCATTAATAAATTATCCCCTTTATCAGAACCATTGATCCAAACACTCCTCCTTCCTGTGCTTTCTCACAAGAAGCGTAAGACTGTTTCCGTTAGTTAATTTCCGTAAATAGGATTCTACATCCTTGGAAGTTTCATTGTCCCTTTAAGACTCTGCAACTGTAATTCTTTGGCATTATTGACGTTTTCTTTTATTTCTGATTCGAATAAATTTACTAAAAATTTAGGTACTTACCTAGAAAAATATTAAAATTTGTAATGCATTCTTTTTATTTGTCTACTTGGACATTGAAACGAATGTTGTTATTACGATACCAGAGCTCTATAAGCCTTGTCATTTTCCACAACTATTATTTCTACTTGTAAGTTTTTGCCAAGAACTTTGATGAACATACTTTATGAAAGCCTTAGCTTTGTAGTAGAAAAGGTTTCTCCCAATTTTGCATACACTTGCATTTAATTCATCCATTATGTCTGCGTCACAATTTTTATTAAGCGGTTTCAGAAGAATCTATGATATACCTTTTTTTTGGCCAAACATGATTATAGTGCGTGTTGAAGCAACCACAATTTTTTCTGTAAGTTTTTGGTTTCGAAAACAATTAACTGGATTATCAGAGGCTTCGGTTTAGCACAGATTGCTTTGTAAAGTGGGTATATGAGGTGTCGCTTTATTTTCTAGAGCATGTAAACTTTGTCGTGTCAAAATTTTTCCGGCTAATATAAGATTTGGACATAATGCTGGTCAAAGCAGCTTTCCATCTTTTTATATTCGTGAATGAACTCTTATCTAAAACGGTAAAAGCAAATGGATAGTGGTCTTTGTAAGTATTCAAAATTCTGAATGGACAAAATTCTGAATGGACAGACAACGCTGACGATCTGCCTCCTGTAGCTGAGTAAAGGAGACCAAAGTCACCCCCCATATATAGCAGAGAGAAAAGCTCCAGTGCTCTAGTTAACAAAATTATAGAGCTTATTGGGACAATTTCCACAAAATTCCTCTCGTCAATAGTATTCACGAAACAAAAATTCGCCCGATTTGAAAAAATAATTGTAGAGTGCTATCGAAGCATCTAAATGGCACTAAAAAGAACTTCTGCACGTACTGACGCAGCAAGGAACTGCAAGTCGTACTAAAGGGCATTGAGCCTGATATAACATGTAACTAAAGCGCTACACGAAAAAGGATATAGCGCTAAGACACTCTTCAACATCTTAAACAAGGATTGGAATCCGCAACCACTCTTCAAGGTGGAAATTGAACCAGAAAGCGAGTCCTTATAGGAAAACGATGTGCACCCAATATACAAACTTCAGTTCCTACTGCACCATAGAATAACAGGAGAGCCACATAAACCAAAGGCCCAGTTCAATGTATGAATTGTCAAGAATATGGCCATACAAGATGGTACTGTACACTGCGAGCGGTGTGTGTAGTTTGCGGAGAGCTTCATAACTCCGCCCACTGCACAGCAAGCAAAGACACAAAAAAGTGTGGCAACTGCGGTGGTAATCACACAGCAAATTATAAAGGCAGCCCAGTATATAAGGAGATGAAAAGTCGAACCCAACAGCGAGTTACCGGTACACACTCTTAAAACGGTCCGTTCTAGCATCCAAATCAAATTTAGACGTCTTCTTTTCGACTGCAGCCAGATCCTCATTTGGCCCCGAAAACTTAACGAAAAACGTGACATTCGCAAGTGCACTAAAAACAGGTCTGGTTCGCACTGAGTCAAATACAAAGTATTCGCAAGCAACACACCCAGCACTGAACACGGCACAACAGCAGCAACCACCAAAACAGCAACAGAGCAAATTTGAAGCAATGTTATATAATTTGCAGCAAAGCCTTATGGAGTTCATTTCATTTATGCGGACAACTATGCAAGACTTAATGCGAAACCAAAATCTTTTGATACGAATGCTAGTATCACAACAACAAATATAATCAATGGCTTCCATACGTACATATATATCTGTACAACGCAAATGGCGTTTCGCAGCATAAACTTGAGTAAGCTCAATTCCTACGCGAAAAACACATCGGCGTAATGCTGCTCGCAGAACACACCTTACATCCAAATATAATTTTAAAATACAAGAACAAAGCGGGACTGGTATTCGCATTAGAAACCGTATCAAGCACCACTGGCATAAAGAGTTTGCTGAAAACTATTTACAGGCCACATCTATAAACATACAATTGGATAGTGGTAACAAACTTACTCTAGCCGCCGCCGATTGCATGCAGTCTTCAACTTACTAGGAGAACACATCATAGCAGCAAGAGAGTCTAATGCCAAGCACATACACTGGGGATCCAAAATGAAAGCAGCGTTATAATGCAATTATAAAATCCAACAACAAGTCGACCATGTCTCTCCAGGCAGACCAACATACTGGCCAACAGACCCCAAGAAATTACCCCATCTAATTGATTTTGCAATTACTAAAAATATTCCCCGAAATCTTGTGAGCGTCGAATGTCTTTCAGATCTCTCAACTGATTACTCACTTGTTCTAATAAACTCCGACAGCCAGAAAACGTTGATCAACCGATTAGATTGACTTCACAGAAAACTAAATGGGTTAGATACAAAAAATATATAAGTTCACACAATGATCTATCAATTTTCTCAACACTGAAACAAACTACACAAGCACATTACAAACAAAAGAAGACAAATCTACAAATCGAGTAGCTCGTCCTTGATAAGCGACACTTACGTTGAGAATGCCAATACCATTGATCGCCATTTGCACTACAAAGGTTAAAAGAGGCTACACGTAAACTAGCCTTAAACCAAGAAGAAGCATGTGCCGAACGCCGCTACATAAAAAAATTATCAACATCTTCTACAAAACACTCACTATGGAGAGCTCACCCAAGTCTAAGCTCGCCAACAGAAACCGTGACGTCTATACGGAGCCCCGCAGGCGACTGGGCCCGCAGCGATTGAGATAGAGCCAGCACATTTGCCGCTCACCTTAAAAATGTTTTCCAACCAAATCGTGTCACAAAAGCGTTTATACTACCGGCTTTAATAAATGACTCTCAGCTCCAACATGAACCAATCTCCAAAACGATATCGTTAATATTATTAAAAAAGTGCTGAACCCGATAAAGTCATTGGACTGTGACCTCATTACCCCTAAAATGATTATTGAGTATCCATATTGTGCCGTATGTATGATCACACAAATCCCCCGTCGTATAACCCTTTAAGCCTATTATCGTGTCTATCAAAACTTTTCGAAAAAATGAATACTGACTCGGATAAACCCATTTTTAAGAGTCCACAACAAAATTCCATCACATCAATTCGGCTTTCGTGAAAAACACGGAACTATTGAACAGGTCCATCGTTTGATATTATCGTATTAAAATGGTTAATGTATAAAGTCAAAGGCATTCTAACTAGTAACACGCATAGGCTTTAAAAGTCATACATCTATGACAGAAAATTTGCAGTAAGATGCAAAACTGCTATGTCCGACGACCAGCTGAAGTTCCTCAAGGTAATGTATTTGGGCCAACACTATACACAATCTAGATATCCCAACAAGCGCACGACTTACAACATCTACCTTTTCTGACGATACAGCTATTCTCAGCCTCTTCAAAAGCGCAATGCAAGCATCTGCGCAACTAGCTCTTCATCTGCTCGACCTAGAAAAATGGCTTTCTGATTGGCGAATAAAAGTAAACGAACAAAAGTGCAAGCACGTTACGTTTACTCTGAACAGGCAACATTGCCCAACGCTTACATTAAACAACGCCGCACACCCGCAGGCAAACGAAGTGACATATCTAGGAGTTCACCTCGATAGATGACTCACATAGCGCAGGCACATCGAAGTTAAGAGAACACATTTAAAACTGAAAGCCAATAGCCTCCTTTGGCTTAGTAACGCTCGCTATTATGCAGAGATCCTAGTCAAAGATCCTGAGAACCATCATCGGGGCACCGTGGTATGTTCGAAACGACAACATACATAGAGACTTGATAATTCAACCAGTCAGAGATGTAATAGCAGAACATAAAGAAAAGTACTTTAGCACGCTCTCTTCGCACCCCAGCCATCTCGCGAGAGATTTAACAAGGTTGCGCAGTCGATCACGTCTTCGTCGTAATGACCTACCAACCCAGCGATAGACTCTAGGGTCGGGCAATCACATTACAGTCCAAATGAACTGTTAGTGAATATTTAGTTATAAAATTTGTATACTTATGGTTAGTCTCATAATAAATAAAAGATACAATAAATAAAAGCAAAGTATAACAAAAAAAAAAGAATGAGTACAATAAAGGCTAAAAAACAGAAAGTCATCGGTTGTTTACGAGCTTTTGGTCCCGTTAGTTTTTTCTTGAAATTCTTTTAAACTGTATTTGCATTTTGAATAGAATTTATTGACAGCGTCGAAAACGGCACCGTCTAGTTTGGGTTATATCTGTTATTAAAGAAATGATCAATCTTGTTAGTAAAGACATAATTATCCACATGAAACATTGTTATATAAAACAATATTTAAATTTAGTAAATTAATTAAATATTTGATTCCAGTAACATGAATTATGTAGATAATATTCTCCCACATTATAACCTTATATTGAAACTTATAAGCCTTCGACAGAACAGAATTTCATTGGTAATAAAAAACTTTGTAAGTAATGTTTTTTAAAACACCCTTTATAACCGGCCTCCCTCGGTTAATATATAAGTTAAATAAGGAAATTATTTATTTTATAAAGAAGTATGTTTTTATTTAACTTTTTCTTTCTCCGTTCTTCTTTATTACAAATTTGAGACTAGGATGCTTATGCCCAAGCTGGCCCTAGAACGGGTGATTGGAGTTATGCAGAATTTTGCACGTGCAGTCGCTGTTGATAAAAAATGCTTTTTCACGCATGGTCAACTTTTTTGACAGAGTTACACAAACAGCAGCGATCATTGGGCTCTTGGCCACTGTTCGATGTCATTAAAGCAAACAGCTGTGATGGGGTGTCTGCGTGTGGATGGTCAGCAGGTTGTAGACTGGCACGACTCTGTAAGGATGCTTCTCCTTTTGCGGAGTCTACGGCACCGTTAGCCATCCCAGACGTAGTTGACAGGTTGAAGAGCAGACACTGTCCCGGCACGAACGGCATCACTGGCGTAATTTGCAGGGCAGTGTGGCGGGCAATCCCCCAACACCTGACAGCGTTGTATTCCCGCTGTGTAAGGGATACTTCGCTAGTGAGAGGAAACATCCACGAGTTGTGGCACTGCTCAAGGGAACCGATAAGGACAGGAGCGATTCTGTCTCTTATCGAGGTATCTGCTTGCTCCCGGTGTTCGGTGCTTGAGGAGATCATGGTGAATCGGCTGAAGGACTCTCTGCCACGTGCTCACGGCACGGTTAAAACCAATCCGGCTAAATACGAGCTCGGTATCTTCTTTAACTTCAAGGGCTCTTTCGACCACATGGAGTGGGACGCAGTGCTGCGTGACCTCGTAGCAAGTGCGTGCCAGGAAGCCAGCTTATGGAGAAGCTTCTTCGCCGGCAGGAGCGCCAAGAGTCAGCAATTATGGAGAAGGCACTGTTCCGGTGACAAAAGGTTGCCCACAAGGGTCCATCTGTGGTCCATTTGTTTGGAACGTCATGATGGACTTACTTCTCCAGCGCTTGGAGCCGCCTTGCAAGCTCAGTGCGTATGCAGCTGTCCTGGTGCTCCTCGTCGAGAGAAACTTGCGAGAGGCTATTCGGCGGAAACGTGAGCAGCTCGTGTCCATGGTCGGATCGTGGGAAGCAGAAGTAGGAGTTACGGTCGCAAGCAGCAAGACAGTTGTTATGCTGCTGAAGGGTGGATAACAACGGTGGCCGTCGGTCAAGTTTCCTAAAGCAGGCTTGCCCTATAGGGTGAAATACCAGTATCTGGGCATCATAGTGGGCGAGAGAATGAATTTCCGACCGCACCTAGAGTCACTGAGGCACAGGGTAGAAGGAGTCGTCGTCGACACAGATACAAAAGATTATTTGCTTCAAGCCTAAAGAAAATACAAATATTTCAAATAACATCACCAATCCGATGGGGGTATTTTATTTGCCAGTCCGGCCAGCTATGCCCATGTTCACAGCAAGTTTTGTCAGTGATGTAATAGAACCTACAGCCGAAATAGATAAGAGTAGTTAAAAAGAAATGTCAATGTAAATATTAGTCTTAAACTAAATCTTATTATAACAAAATTAACATATGAAAGTCAAAATTATAATATATGTTAGATATAAAGAGACAGATATAGAAATAGACGGCAAGCCACTGATCCGGTGGCGTGAATATTTAGCCAGTCCGGCAAGCTAAGACCCTTCTCATAGCTGATAGTGATCAGTGATTTGCCGAAGATATACTAAAAGCAAAGATTTGATTAGGCGAAGAGAGATTTCAGAGGTTATACAGGTTATTATATTGAATGCATAATACCCGGAATGCACGTAGATAAAAAAGAGGACTGTGATTTCTTGTAGGTCGAAAGGGGCCGAGATGTTTAGACGACCTAGAAGAAAAGGTGAAACTATGTCGCCAAAAAATAACTTATGTAGAAAAACAACACCAAGTATTTTTCCACGGTTTGTTTGCAACCTAAGATTCAGAAGTAAAATTCTACTGGAGTACGATGGTAAACTAAGATTCGGATCCCAGTTTAAACCACGTAAGGCAAAAACCAAAATTGATTTTGAACGGACTCTATCCGACCCTGATGAAATTTTTACTGCGGACTCCAAATAAGAACAAATTAAATACAACTGATTGGCTGAACACCATAGTTGCATAGAATTTAAATTTAATTAAATAGTCAGAGTATGGTAAAATAAGTTTTACATCATCAGCATACAAAAGTATACGAGAATAATAATACTGAGGGCAATGGTCCATGATGACTCCAGAAAATACTTGAACCAGCTTTGCGGTATGGGATCTTAATAAGACTCTTTGGGTTCTATCCCATTAATTGGAAGAGAGGATATCCTGGAGAGCAGTAGGGGAGGAAAACTAATACGGCGAGTTTTGAAATTGAAATATCACGGTTGACAGAGTCAAATGCTTAATTGAAGTCAGTGTAAATGACATCGGTTTGGTTTTTTGTTAAAAAACCATCATTAACAAATGCAGTAAGTTCTAACAAATTGGTCATAGTGGACCGTCTCTTAACAAAACGATACTGAGCAGGGGAGATTAGAGACTTGTAGAGATGCTGCAAGGAAGTAATTATTTTTTCAAATAATTTAGGGATGGAGGACAACTAAGCTATGCCCCTATAGTTCGTAATATCAGACTTACCACCTTTTTTGTGGAGAGGAATGATATACGATTCTATCCAAAGAGTTGGAAAGACTGCTGATTCAGGGGAAATTTTAAAAGATTTAGCAATGGACTAAAAAGAGAACCACTACACTCCTTGAGAAGACAACTTGGAATATTGTCTGGCCCAGCAGAGTGGGAAGGCTTTAAGGAATTTATAGAGAAAAGAAGAGAAAAGTGTGATATTGTGGGAACAATGATAGAGTTGGAAGAAACAATGCTATAGGGATAAGAAAAATTATTAGAGGAGACAGAGGAATAAGTTGATTGAAAAAAAAGGTCCGAGGAAGCAGAATCATTGCTTGCTTTTTCAGTTCCAAGAAAGAAAGAGGAAGTCAGACCAGAAGACTTTCTGATTAACATAACAAAGTTAAAGAACTGCTTCGGGTCTGGAACAAATTGACTTTTGCAACTTGCAAGATAATTCTCATAACACTAAGAATTAAGAAGTTTGACTTAGCTAAGAGGTATTTGGATCCAGACTTTTTAAACTTACTAAAACATTTTGATTTAATATTTTTTGAGTTTAGTTTGATGATAACTGTGTCGTTCAAAAAATGAATTAAAAATGTGCCACCTATTTGATGTTTAGTAACGTTCCGTCCTAAGATGGTGCCGTTAAAATCGTTCAAGCGCGTTGATGCCATTGCCAACTTCTTCTATCATCGGTATATGATCTATATCTATATATATATTTGCTTCTGACTAGCTTAGGTACATGTCGGAACAGTATACTATTTCTCTGTTCAAATAATAATAATCTCTAAAGTAAGCACAGCAGATGTCTGGTTGCAATCCCGACGACGCTTCACTGGACTCGGGGGATTTGAACTCACGATCTCCTGCTTGCTTACTAGACAGGCACTTTAACCAACTAAGCTACGGCGCCCCCCTCTTGCTACAATGCGCTACGACTTATACAATTAGTATTATTAAGAAGAAAATTTTTTTTTTTATTACAAATCTTAATATTAACAAATATTTTACAATTATTTGGAATACTTCAAATTTCATTATTATCTAGGTGTTCAATGGAATTTTATTTTATTATCGGTTATATTACAATAATTTAATAATTTTCTTGTTTGATGTTGGGTAGTTGGTGGCTTTTAAGAGATACACAAAGGTTGATTTGCTATGTAATACAGAAACATCAGAGAATTCTTACATTTCTTCAACTGAAAGGGGTGGCATATTACTGTTTGTTAATAAGTTTTTTTATTTCTTCTAATTCTTATTCATTTATAAGAAGAGAATTCATTATATTGAACTTTGGCCCATTAAATCCTGACATTTATAACCTCTTCGTTTATTATTCTAGATTGGTTTTGTAAGCTTATGTCTATTTCTGTCCTTTTTTACTGAATTTGTCAAAATATTTTCGTAAATTTGATGACTCTTTCTTCTAATCACTTCTACAAATCCGTTGGTTGTCGACAGTTTTAGTATCAACAGTAGCATGAAAATGATTATAAACTCTTAGTTTTACTTTCGTAAAAAGTTCTAATAGCTTCTTTTAGATCTTTTGTCCCTTTGTTTTCTTTTACAAATACTCGCTGAAATCTAGGCCCTAGTTTTCAACCTTTGTGGACTTCTAAATCTCTTATTTGTTTTTGTTTAATTGTGTCTATATTATCTGGGTCTGAAGTTATGTTTCATCCAAAAAATAAGTCGACTGGTATTGTTTTTATTACTGAATGTATTGAATAATTATGCTCATAGATAGCCCTGTTCAAGAGTTCTTTAAATGACTTATGTTCTTGTTTATTTTTAAGACACCTCATAATTTCTGAAAGCGTGGAGTGGAATCTTTCCACATGTCCATTGACATACGGTGTGCTCTATTATAAATTTGAAGTATTTTTTCATCTTGTTCTTGGTCTAATTCTTTTATAAGATCTTGAACCATTTTTGATCTAAAAATGGATATAATATTTCTGAAGTGAACTGGATCAAGATTTTCAATCAGCCGCATTAAATCGTCTGAAGTGTAGATACCATTGATAAGGAACGGATTTAAATGGTTTTTTAATATTATTAGGAAATTTTCGCTAGTTTAATTTGGTTGTTTAATTATATATCTGTGAAAAGTAGGGAAGGCACTACTCAAAATTGTAATCAAATGTGGTTTTTTAAAAGCATTGATAGGTACTTCAATACTTGGAATGAGATATTCGGTCGAACTATCAGAACTGTGTTGGATAGATGCTACTGAATTGATTTGACTGACCCTAGATAGTGCGTCTGAAACTATATTACTTGTGCCTGGTTTGTAAATTATCTCTTAATTAAGCTCTTCTAAATATGCATTCCATCTTTTAATTCTAGCATTTCCATTTCAGCTACGTAGAGAATAGGTCAGGGGCTGATGGTCAGTGTAAATTTTGACTTTTGCCTTGCCATAAATGTAATTCATTAGTGCCTTCAAAGCCCAGAATATGGCCAACATTTCTTTTCCGTTGATGCTTTTGCTAGTGTTCTTGATAAAAATGATATGGGTCTATCATGTTGAGATAATACGGCGCCAAGAGCAAAGTTAGAAGCGTGAGTTGGAATTCTTTATTAAAGTCGGGGTAGTGCAAAATCACATCATTAGACACCAATGCATTTTTTCTTGGTCAAGCTCGATTAATTTCTTTGATGATATTTTTTTTGGACACTCATCCGTCCGCGGCTCTTAAAAAAGAGGTAAGTGGCTTTGGCATCTAAGCAAAGTTTGCGATTAGCCTCCTGTAATATTGAGCCAATTCTAGGAAGACCCTTAAGTCTCTTAATGCGGATAATTAGCAATTGCAAAAACTTATTGAGGATTGACGAAGCCGAGAAACTCGACCTTATTTTTAATAAATTCGCACTTATCCAACTAACATTTTATGTTGGCCTCTTGCAATGTTCTATATATTGTGCTCAGACTTTTGGTATGTGATTCACTATCTTTGCGTAAGATAATGATTTCATCAATATAAATGTAATATATCTGTAAGCTAATGGCTATTTCGTTACTGAGGAAGCCATCTTGTTGTACAGAATTTGTCAAGCCGGTAGATATTTTTGATAATTTATAAAGTTTTTATTTTAACTGTCTATTGATTACTCTTGTTGGTTATTACTGTAAACAACTTTATTTATATTTTCATAGCTAAGTCTTTGTTTAGCTGAGGAAGTTACGTTATTATATATATAGTAAGTTTGGTTTTTCTTAGGCTTATTTTTTAACCTAACCTTGAGTTTTGTTTGATATATATTTGTTTTCACCTTGTGTACTTCCGTATCTTTTTTTTCTGTTTTGTTCAACTTCGTCTGTCATTCGATTTAGTTTAATTTTGTCTATGTAATCTAGTTGGTTTTTATTATACTGTTCCGGCTCGGTTGTTGTTCGTCCAAAAAATACGTTGTACAATGTATTGAATAGTTTTACTTATAGCCCTCCTTAAAAGATTTTCAAAAACACCTTATGATCTCAGAAAGAGTGGAGTAGAATCTTCAGTTGCCCGTTGGCAGTAATCTAATAGGGTAGTGCTTTGAAAACTGGTAAGTTTAACTGATCATTAAACATGAAATTTATTTCAGAGCTTTAAGATCTCTCATTGCTCTCAATGAGTATATATATCTAATGAGTATATATATCTACATGCCATATCTGTCCTAGGAGTTCGGGGATGGAAGTTTCTTTTATTTATGGATTAGGAGGGTGCCTGTTTAGCTCATAAGCTTTTTTATTAGCTGTTGCAATAAATACATGTATATTTTCGAATTTTAAGTTTTACTGTCGTAGCGATGCGCGATGCAGCTGACGAGACGAAAGCGAAATTTTGAATACTAAGCATAAGCGCATGAGCACCGAAAACGGTCAATGCTCAGATAAAATAGAGAGAGAGACACCGAGAAGGTAGCGAAAGAGCGTGGGCAGCTGGGCCGTGACTACAACAACTTAAGCTTAGCATAAAGCAACTATAAGAAGTACAGTGGGCAGCGTAAACAAATTATACAATAATGTGCGTTACTTTAAGCTGCACCACTGACTATTAAATATGTTAGCTTAAGTATATTAATTAAGCGGCTACGTGACCCGACATACTCCCCCCGTTGGAAGCCTGTCTTTCAACAGCATCTTTAAGGGGCAGCAGACACAGCTTGCTTACAGCTCGCTTGGTCACGCCTGAAGCAGTCTTCAGCACAGCTATCCGAGCGACGCCATCCTTTCCAGGGATCAGCTCGATCACTCCAGCTTGAGGCCACTTCAGGCGGGGCAGATTCTCGTCCTTAACAAGAACAACGTCATCGACGACCAGTACAGACTTAGGAGTGCGCCATTTGGAGCGCTGTTGCA
>SCDZ01001119.1:0-13863 GCA_004143845.1 Drosophila lacertosa | reverse complement strand
TATTATTATTATTATTATTATTATGATTATTATTATTATTATTATTATTATTATTATTATTATTATTATTATTATTATTATTATTATTATTATTATTATTATTATTATTTGAGCTTATTGTTATTTGAGCTTATTAAAATTTAACCGCATACCTAAAAGCATTTTATCAGACATTTTGTGTAGCACAAACTTCTTAAACTGCCCCTTTTTGGAGCACAGAGTGTACACGTGTGTATGTGTGTGTGTTTGTGTGTGTGAGTTTCCTTTTGTAGCCCAAAGTTTTATGTGCGTGGCACATAATAATGGTGGATTTTCTTTGTTTGACGTTAATTTTTTATTCTTGTTGCTTTTGTCTCAGCTTGCGCTTCGCCCCCGCACCGCCCTCTGCTCCATCAGCCAAGCTGCACTTAAGTTTATTAGCAAAGCAACAAAGGCGGAGGGGACAGTGGGCGGTGAGCTGTGGGGGGCGTGGCCGGCGACCCGCTGAGAAGAACATTCAACATTTGATTAATCTATGTTTGCATTAATCTTGCTGCTGCAACTATTTTAACAATTTGCATCCAGGCCGTTGGTTTAGCTCCCGACGAGGAAGAAAAGCAGCAGCAAATCTGTTTTTAGATTGCAACAGAATAGTTGGGGAAATTAAACCAATGTGTCCCCGGTTGCAGCTTAAGTCGACTCGGCAAAAGTTTTGCCGGCCAAAGTTTCTGAGCGCTCCCCGAATAATAATCAAGTGTTAATTATTTTATGGTTTTCAAAAAGTTAAAGTTTCGTCAAGCTCGCACCGCAAATCATCATTCGAGATACGCATCGATTGCCAGCTCGCATTTCCTCCAGGCAAACTGTAATGAAACTTCCGCTTTTCCAAAGGAGTCTGCTTCTTCTTCTCCTTCTCCTTCTACTTCGCAGCTGGGAAACTAATGCGCTGCCATCAGTTGACGATGGCATTCAGATTAAGCTGCTGGCAATGAATGAACTCGATGCGGTGATAAAAACATTTATCAAACAAAAAGACGAATAATCATTCCTGCCACGCGGCTGGCGAAAACCCTTCCAACTTGGCGCTCATTTCAGCTTGGAGCAGCACCAAAAGGAAGAGAAGGGGGAGTGGCAAGGGGCGGGGGCACATCCTGTAAGTAGCAAGCACGTGATTATATATTCTGTACGCCACTTAAAAATCAATTAAAACGCATTTGAAAGATTGTCATTAACGAGTTTATGTAAACGAAAATAGAAATTCAATTTATGAAAAATAATCCAAGTACTTAAATATGTTTAAGTCATAAATAAGTCTAGCATTTAATATATATGGTATGAATTATTGTTGTTTAACTACGAGAGTCTCCATTTTAATCCCTGTTTAGTTAATGGATGGAAAATTTGACTTAGGTGAAAGTCAGATCAGCTAATATTATTTGAATACAATTGAGTTTATGGTTTGTAACTATAAATATATATTTATATTTAAAGAAATAGTTTTTAAAGAGGTAAAGTGCTGCACTAATATTAATTAACTGCATCGGTATATATAATTGTTCAATATTATTTAAAAATAAAGTCTACATTAAATTAAGTTTACTACATTATTAAATAAAGTTTACTTTGACACAAATAAATAAACTAGTCCTAATTATATTATATCTCATTATTTTTACCAAACAAAAACTTAATTTAAAGTTTTTTTTTTTTAAATTTTATTTTAAACAATTCTCGCTTTAAACAAAAACTCTATTTTAGTTCACAGCCAAAGTCAACTTACCCAACTCACCGCAAAACAGTAAGAATAAACAAAGAGCATAAAATGTCTTTGTCTAGAGGATTAAAAGTTTTAAAGTTTACAAATCGCGTTGTCTCCAAACATGGTCACATACATATATATATTTGTATATATATTTACAGATGAGCAACAACAAAACCGAAACCGAAACCGAAACCTTTTTCAAAAGAACAAGACAAAATACATAATTCGGAACAAGATCTTCGCTTTAGCCTGTCAGGCAGAGAACGGGGAACGGGGGCTACGAGGGGTTTTCGGGTCGGGAATGCTGCGTCCCACTGACAATGGTTATTAATCAGTTTCCGATAATGCAGCCGAAGCGAGACAAGACGCGAAGACACTCTACAACTACAACGCGCCCCCGCACGATGATCTCAGAGAGGTGACTCTCTATATATAAATATATAATATATATATATATATATTTAGTTATGTTTAGTTATATATATGTGGGCAAGTACTTGGCGAGTGTTTGCTGGGAATGTGTCAGAGTCACACTTTTGTTGTTAATTAAACGTGGCGACTGCACGCCTGAGTATGCCACGAATATAAGTGGATGGGACTATTCATAGGCGGCAGTCATTGGAGCCTCTTCCGGCAATTGATTAATCGCCCCACCAAGTGGCAGGAACTTGCTGCACGTTGCAGCCCAAATCCAATTCCAGAACGAGGCTCAGTGCCAAAAGTAATCGCCCCGGGGCCCACAAAAACCAAAAGAACCAAAAACAAAAAATAAAAAAAAAATATTAAGGCAGTAGCTGGAACGAAAAAAAAGTGAGAGAAGAAGAAGAGAAACAATGCGAAGAGCGAGAGATTCACAAAAATGTTTGCTTCTGGTTCTGGTGAATTTTTCGGTTGGTCGTCGTGTCCATCGAGTGATTTGATGAATTGCTGTCATTAATCTATGACGTACGCAACTACCAAAGGAAATGCCATCATCATCAAAAGCAGCCCAGGCAGCAGCAGCCGGGCTCAGGGCTCAGATCCGGGCACAGGCCCGCAGGGAGCCGGGGACCCGGAGCCCTGGCCGAAGTTGGGAAATGGGAGTTGGGAGTTGTGAGTCGGGAGTCGGGGGAAAAAACAATGCACAGCAACCCAATCCGAGTCGAGTGGTGGGCAAAATGTAACATTTGGGAATTTCAGAAGGTTTCGCTTTCATTTTGCAATTTAAAAGCTGAATACTTAGATTACATAAAAAAACAGGCTGATGAAAATGTCTGAAAAGCTGTAGATGGAAAGTGGAAAATGAAAATAGGTAAAATATGTTGAGATAGCTTAAACATGTTTCATTACTGTTAATAAATAATGCAATTAAATAGAAATATTTTGTGTGTGCTGGCAGAAAACATATTTTCATAAATAAAGAAAATATATTCATAAATAAAGTATATAAATATATAAAATAATATTAAATAAAATATTTGTTAGTATGGTTCAATTGGTTAATAAGCTTAAATGCAAACTAAGTCTGACTAATTAAAATATGTTTTAAAAGCATTTACATACCAAAAAGCACATATCATATCCAATCTAAAAATTAATCTATATCAAAGTCAAACCAAGCTGCAACTATAAATCATTTAAACTGGATAAAAAAGTGTTCACAATCTGAATATGAACGCATATCTATAACTTTTAAGATAAAATCAAGAAAATATTTAAGCTTAGCACAGTCTCTGTATAAACATTTATAGCGTTTTAATAAATTCAAGTCGTGACATTTTTACAGGCAATTGAAATGACTTCTACAACTGAAAAACACGCCCAGTCAACAAATGTTTTTTTTTGCAGCTTTCCACAGGGTGAGGCTGGAGGCAGGAGGCGGGCTGTATTTATATGTTCGTATATATTTGTACATTTCAACATAAATGCATTTCATGTTTACATTTTTCCAGTGACAAGTGTCTGAATCACACTGCAACGGGGCTGACATATTGAGGCAGGAGCAGCCAGCGACACTCAGCCGACAATCGATTAATCAGCGAAAAATAATAAGAAACATCTCGGCAACTGGCGCTGCTCCCCAGCTCCCCATCTTCCCATCGCCCCAGCTCCAAGTTGGAGGCGACTCGAATGCGGAACTGACGACGCTGGAAAAATGGGCGACTTCAGCGTTTTGGCAGCCAAATAAATACGAAACATCAGACGACAGACAACAGACGGCATCTCACATGCTTAGACAGACAGACAGACAGTGCAATATTTAAATATGAATAAAAATATACAATTCTCCCTCCCTCTCTCTCTTTCACTTTTAATTCGTACAAAGTTCTTTGTGGGAACTCGGACTAACAGAATTATTTGGAACGACCCTCGGAATGAAGATAACAATGAAATGTCAAAGCCAAATGACTGACCAAAACTCATTACAACAAAACTTCAAATTGCCCAAATTAATCTAATTTCCAGTTTATTGTTGTCGTTATTGTTGTTGTTGTCTTTATTCAATGTCAATGAGTTGCTCGGTTGTTTCATTCAAATCATTTCTTTCGCTTTATTTGTTTTTTTGTTGTTTCTCGCACACAATTCTCACATAATAGAAAATTGTGTATGTCATTTGTTAGCCTTTCATTCCTTTCCATTCAGAAAACGTTAGAAATGCCGAAAACTTAAAGGCCATCAGTCAAAACTAACTCAACTTTGCGATTGGCGGCAAATATGTTAATTGCTCAACTGATTCTATTTGACGCGTATACAGAAATTGAATATACTTAGACGAGGAGACTAATATATATAATTAATACACATAAGCATTCTTAGAAACACATTTGTATTTTATTTGTCATATTTGTTTTTAGACTATAACGAAATTCTTGATGGGAAAGTAATTTAGAAATTTTCTAGCATGGGAAACATTCGAACATAAATATTATGAAGAGCTCAAATGGAAGACAGATATGTTTATTTATATATTTATATATATACTGAATACTTTATTTTTGATTATTTAACTGAGCTTAATAAAAATATTTAATAATCTATTTCTATTAAATTAAGTATATCGGATATTTAAACATAATAGTTAAAGCTTATATTTCTAAATTTTAATGTTTTATTATTACCCTGCCTAGAAGCTAATAGTAAGAAAATTATTCTTAATTCCTGAAAAGCTGGAAAAGGGCAACCATCTAATTAGTTTTTTTCCTACTTCCTTTGATTAAAGTGTGAATAATTTGATGGCCCTGATTTCTCTGTGACAACTTTAATCAAAATCAAAATGGACGCGGTCCGCAAAGGCAAATGGAAGAAAAAAAAGCAAGTGCAAAAAAGTATCTTTTTCTCTTATTTGCGCAGCCTTTGATCTGAGCAACTGCAACTGTGTTGTATCTATGAGGTGTCTGTGTGTGTGTGTGTCTGTGACTATCGGTGTGTTGTCGACGTTATTAATATGTGCCTGCTTGCATTGCATTAAATGGCATGAGGGGGAAATGTGTTTTTTTGCTGTTGTACGCCTTTTTGGCTTGGGCATATGGCGCGGTTTCGTGGCGCCCCCCGTCGCGATCTCTTTCCCCGTAAGCTTATATATTTTTATTTTGGCATCACGTGCAACTGCTGCTGCTCCTGTTGCTGCCCCCGCCCCTTCGGCTGCCGCTGTTATTTTTGACATATTGCCGACATTGATAGCATGAGACGTTGCAATGAAATTTGTTGTGCTCGTCAACGAGACTCGCGGCCATCACTCAAACAGGCCCAACAACAACGGGCCGCGTTGCCACTTGTGCGGCTAAAGCGTTGCCACCTCGTCATCAACACGGGTAGCGAGTCCACACTGATCACTGATCAGTGTTACATTAATGAGCAGCCACTATCTGATTTTAAGTTGGGCATTTATTTAAGAAGAATAAAAATATAAATAAAGATAAATAAATATATCTATTAATATACTTACATAAACGATGGAGTTTCCAATTAAATGTGTTTTTAATATATAATCATTATCTAAGAAGTAGTCTAACGAATTCTTTTTTTTATAATATTTAGCTTGTTTCAACCTACAACATTAAAAACATTGGTAAACTAGATTTGAATAATTTAATAATAAAATAAAATAAAAAATATGTTAAATAATACTTGGGCATTTATTACAGAAGATATTGGTAGTTATACGAATATAAATATAAAAAAATAAGAATAAATATATCTATTAATATACTTATATAAACAATACTCGAAAAAATCATTATTTATTTACTAAACAATGGAGTTTCCACTTAAATGTGTGTTTATTACAGTCAAACTTTTCTATTACAAAATTATTCTGTATTATAAATTTTCTATATAGCGTAGTTTTTTGTCAGTCCCTTAAACTTCGCTATACGGAAGTTTGACTGTATTTGGTTATCAAATAAACTATCTAACGAATTGTTTTTTCTTATAATTTTTTTTAGCTTGCTTCAACCTACACAAAAAAAACATTCGTTTTATAGAATAAAATAATTTAGTAATAAAATATTAATAAATATATGTAATATAATACTTAGAAAGAATTAAGTATCCTATTGTAAATTATTGGCAAATTTCTATAAAGTAAAAATAAAGCTAAAATAAAATAATTCACTAATATTATAATGCTAATGTTTGCTAACAATTTTATAAAAATTCTTTTTTAAAAATTTAGGCATCACTTTAATTTTCAATTAGTAAATAGGCACAATAAATTATTCACACATGTATATATACATATGTCTATATATAATTTATTTTATTAAATATTTCTCTTAAGCTCGTTCGACTGATCACTTTTTGGCCAATCATTGGTCATGCAACCTGTACTTGATGATTACTCGCTACTTACATATACAAAAATATATATCTTATAAATTATTGTGTTTGTACATATATAGAAAAAACTTCTATTGGACATTAACAGCCATTTTGTTACATGTGCCCAATGAGCGCAATTATTTTGGGTGAGCTCCGTTTGCATTTTCACTTTTCGATTAACAAATAAGTGCGTAATTTCCTTTCTAGCCAGCGACGCATAAAGTGCAATTTTTCACTTTCCCTTATTCACAGCGGCAACTTCACACACAGGAAGGGAGTGAAAGGGGGGTGGGGGGTGTTGGCTCATCGAACACTAATTACAAAGCAACATCAAAATAATTATTGGCCACTTCGGGCGTAATAACTAAAGAATTTATGCTACCTGCCCAGTTGGCGAGAGATTTGCTCAAATTGCTTTCACATTAAAAACACTCAACCACCCAACCTGTCTCATTCGATCAGCCTACCTGGCCCAGCTCAGAGCAATTAATACCTTTCACTCTGTCGTCCCGTCGTTTGATGTGCCTATGTCCAACTTCAACTTCAACATCAACTCCCACTCCTTTCTAGGTCTGCCATTGACCGGCGGTCATTTGTTTATGTCAACGCTTGTGCGGCTGATGCTGCACGGATTAGAAAGTAATCAGTGCCGATAAGAAGCGTCGAGCGTCTCTCGAGACTCTCTCTCTCTCTCTCTCGGATGTAGGTGAATGTGGGCGGATGTGGTTTCGACGGGGGGAACGCTCGCAATTTAAATTACACCACCATTCGAGCTAAAGTCCAGCTCGGACATTGGGCAGTGGGCATTTTGCAGTTTGGTTACAAATGTCCATTGGGACTTTGCTAATCTGTCATTCGCCATGATGTGCTCCCGAAGGCGGCCTTTCCTTTTTGGGGGTTGTCCCGTCACACACATGTGCACACACACGCACACACACGCACACCCAACAGACACCAACTGGCACTGAAAAAGGACGAGTGTTCATATAAATGACCAAAATGCCACGCATTGACCCACGCAAAGCCCCCTTTCCCCCCCCCCCCCCCCCCCCCCCCCCCCTCGACGCCCGTGGCATCGACGACATGGCAGATAAAATGTTTCAATGTCCAATCGAGCTATTTGTCAAAATACTCGCACCGGATGGACATGGACATCCGCCAGGACATCAACATGGACATGGGCATGTGTATTTCGTATTTTGTTTTTGCTGCCAGAACGAAATGCTTTTAACTTCTTCTTCTTCTTGCCAGTTGCTGTTGTTGCTGTCCTTGTTGGACATACTATTTGTATATGGTCTCATCATTGCTGATCAGGCACGTTTTTTATATATTATATAATAACAGCAAATAAAATAAATATAATAAAAAATACATATTTTATAATCCATCCACCTTAATTCCTTTTTTATACTCACAATTTGCTTTATTCCAACATTTTTATTCAACATTTTAAACTATATTTATTGCAAAATTAATAATTTATTTTTAATTTTATTTATAATTAGTTTTTACTACATAGGAGAGTACCGCTGATTTTTTTTCAGATCAACCAAGGAAATATTATTTTATTTTTTTCGAGGATAAACACATTAAAAACTTTATTCATATATAAATAAGAATAAAATACAAATATATAATAATAATATAATATTAAAATATATTTTACCAAATTTGTATTTTAATAATGTGAATAATTAAAAAACGTGATTTTAAACTGTCTCTTAGTTCTTTCTTTATATTTTCAGTCTGAAAACCTACTTAATAGAGTTTTTTTTGGTGAATTGTGTTGAGAACGCAAAACTAATGAAATTTTAGATTAGAGCCTACGTCCATTTCATATATTAATACATTTTAATTACACGCTTCGGTTGATAGGCCAGGCAAATTGTGGGGGCATTTTAGATTTGTTCCACGCATCGCTACGTGAATAAAATATAATGAAAATTTCAGCGCCGATGATGGCCAACAACGACTGACGGAATGCTTTCAGACGGACGAACGGACGGACGGACGGACGGGACGAACGGACTGTCAGTTAGATAGAAGAGAGATGGCTGGGAAAGGGACAGAGCAGAGCAGCAGGCGCAGCTTGACGGAGTGACGAACTGACAGACTGTCAGACTGTCAGACTGTTGGGCTGCCTGCAGCGTGCACACTCCGCGTATCCTTTTCGCCTCCCTTATGGGCGTACATGATAAATGGCGACGAATTCGTCAATGTCAAAATCAGACTGTTACAAACAGCGCAGCGACGACGACGACGACGACGACGATGGCGATGGCGACGCTGGCGATGGCGATGGCGATGACGATGGCAGTGCGCAATGTTGCGTAGTGGTAGCGAGCCCGGGAACAGGCTCAGTCTCTGGTTGCAGGACGCGTAGTCAGCACAATAACAACAGTTAGATTCGTATGAACACAACGTACCTTCTGCTCTTTTGTGTTCCACTGACAAACCCTCCTCCCTCAGCCCTCCTCCTTCCAACTGCCGCTCGTATTGAAGTTTAATATTAATGCAAATTTCCTGACTTTAGTTTTTATTTTTTTTGCACAGTTTTCACTTATGGAAATTGGCAAACTTAGCGCACAAATGTTTCACGCATCCAGCGGGAATTATGGAAAAGTTATTGAGTGGAAATCATGTTGAATAATTGTTAGTCATTAATCTGCAGATCCTGGAATTGATCACAATTCAATTTGATATGGTTCATTAACATATATCAATAATTATTATTATTAAGGAACACAAAAATAAAAAACTATCTTTACTTGGTTGTTAATCAGCTAAAGTTGGCTTACAGATTTGGCTTTATCTAACAAATAAAATGAAGTTACTTTGTTTATCTTCAATCAAGATGGAAACTCAAGCCCTAAACTTATAAATGAGTATAGGTTTTCCACGAATTGAGAGATACCTGTAAAACCCGTTGAGTTTTAAGGGACTTTCATACGATTTACATGCGCAAACGAGCCAATTATTAATTAGCTTGTCAACTTGAATTTTTCCCTTTCATTTCGTCGAGCCTTACATTTAACAGCTCAATTAATTTGGGGCCAGTCCACAGAGCCCGGCTCATATGTGAGAGCCGAATGAGAGACAGAGAGACCCGATTTGAGTTATGCGATCCATTGACATTATCTGAGACAAGCGGCAACTGATTCATTTCGCGATCGCGGCCAAGGAGGCGGCGGCTATCGCAGCCCGATGGCGATAAAGATCTCAAAAGGATCTTGCTGACTGTTGGCGACAAATGGGCGCCATTACAGTGCGACAACTTTTAGTTGTGGTGAAAATGGACCTAAAGTCAGCCTGTGAATGCTGAATAATATTAATTTACGCGATACTGCGCCTGATCGCATCCATTAATCAATTAATTAGTTTGCCTCTTGGCGCTAGAGCGAGACAGTGAGCTGCAGGCTCGCGAGTGAGACGGCAAATCATGGCGCTGGTAACAGAATAATAATTGTCTTAGGAAGGGCGTCAACATAAAATGCAACCAAAACAAAAACCCAAACACAGCACAGCAAATGTAATTAATGTTATCAAAAAAAAAGAAAAAAAAAATAAATAAAGGTAGGAAACGTTGCTTTGCGGCACTTTTATTACGCTTTTTGTAGTTATTGTTGTTTGGTTTTTTTAATGGCCAGAGAACAAATAAAAGGAAAATGTCGTTCTGATTGACGAATTGCGTGCGCATAATTGTATCTTCCAGATACTTTGTTTACTTGCGCCATATTCGTAGCGCGTTCAGTGTGTGGCTTTCGGTTTATTCGGTCTCCTCCGCGCGGCTCAAACTTTAATTGAGCCACAACTGTAGCTCTGTATCTTTAGCTATATCTGTGTCTGTATCCGTATCTACACACGAGTGCCGCAAACTTTGCGGCTCACGCGACCCGCAACAAAATGTCGGATTTCTTTGAAGCTTTACACAATGCGATATACAAAGTAAAAACACATAAATATATATATACATATTTATCTATATATATGTGGATATTTGTTCTATGATTGTGCATTGCGTGTGGCTGCGAAAAAAATCCCATTCATGTTTTGTAATTGAGAGCGCGCCGAAAAAGATTTGTAATGAATGAAGCACCTGGAGATGACTTTTACCTGATTCGAATGAAGTTGCCCCAATCATTAAATTAATGGCCACACTGAGCTTCTTACATATTGTCAAATTTGTAGCTTAGTCTATAGGAAACCGAACTTTAATCTCATTTGACATTCTTGTCGCCTTTAATATTTATAAATACAACTATTCTTATACAATAATTTATTCTGGAGTCGTTATTTACACTAAAAAAGCAGCCTGCTTACAACTTTACTAAGTCTAGCGCTTAAAAATTATAACATCGTAAAAAATTATAAATGTTACAACCATTTCTTATCTTATCTAAAACAATAACTCAAAATAATAATAATTGTACAATCTAAAAAACGTATTTATTTATTTTTTTAGCTAGCAAATTTAAATAATTTTTAAACATTTTTCCAAAAGTTTATATCCTGTTCGAAAAACTATTGTCGTGTGCAACGTTTTTCCTCTTTGTCTCAAGCAGTGCACACAGCAATAAAGCAGTGCGCTCAAGAAGACCAACTGCTTGCTGCTAAATAAAGTTCTTTGCCATTCTGGTGGTTGTTGTCATGGCTAAGGGCGCAACAAAAAATGCAAATTGGAATTGAGTGAAAGCCGGAAAATGCCAGTTCCAAGGGGAATATGAAGCCAATTTGCAAAAACATATGCAAAGCAAGATTTCGTTTGCTTACAAAGTTGAACGCCAGCTGGCGTTTGGTGTGCCCATGTGTATGGCTATATACAAAAATTGTACTGCTAGATACCAAAAGTTATGCCAAAACGAAATAAAATCAAGCAACGGATCCCGCATATGTTTTTTTGGCGGCCTCTTTGAGGCGCTCGCTTGCCGCGTTGTGGCCTGTTCTGGCTCTGCCCTTAAATCATTTTATGCTGCGCTGATTTTACGTACATATGTTTGATTAAAAATTAAAATTATCATTTACGGCCCATTTAAACTAAACCGACCACAGATTTTTCGCATGTCGTTCTCATTTTCGAAATAACAAAATATTATTATGCGGCGACAGGCAGCTAGAGAGGATGCCGCATTGTTGTTGAGTGGATCGTCCATTGTATGAATTATATGATATGTAGTCTTATTTATAAATAGCCAAGAATATGTACAATTTAATTAATAAGTCTAACCTTTCAATTAGCCATGCGAAATATGAATGAACGCGAAATTATCTTAGCACCTCAACTTATTTAAATTAAATACAAAAGTTTAAAATTTAGAATACTTTAGTACAATTTTTTCCATCTTCTCGTTTTTCCATCAAACTCGTGTATTTTAGGCTGCTTTTGTTCCCTAATTTCACAAATGCTCTCAAGTTATCTACGCCGCTGGACTTCGCTTCTTTTTCGGGGAAACAGCGAAGTGTCTGAAGGAGAAAAAAACTACACAAAAAAGTAATTGTGACAGTTTTCGAATTCTAGGTCTAGGCCTTGACTATCATAAAGTCAGTTTCGGCAAAAATCGCCGAGGCTGAGACAAAAAATAAAGCACACACACAAAAAAATGTTTCAGTTCTAGTTTAGTTTTGAGAAATTCTCTGTGACCGGAAGAAAAAATGGTAACAAGTCTATATATACGCCTATATAGTACAATAAAAAAGATATGCAATAAAAATGTTTTAGACCGAATTCCGTTTTGTGTCGCGCATTTTTGCTATTGTTAAAAAATTGAGCATTTTTTTTTTGGCCGGCGACCTCATTTTTTTCCGCGTTTATTTTCCATTTAAAATCCGCGGCCGGACAAAAGTTTTTAAGGATTTATGAGTTTATCGCTTTACGACCGCGTCGCAGACCCAATAAAAGTTTATTGAGCTGCCTGCTCGAGTTTTTCGACCGGCGACCTTATTTGGTAGCCGTGGAAACTGTAGCAGGGCCATGGCCCACATTCAAAGACCGATCCTCGGCGAATCCTCGTGCTCAAGGACGTGCGCCCGGTTATGCAAGTCGATGCAACGGATGGGCTTGCATAATAAATGCAAATACTCTACTCTGCTCTACTTTGCATTGTTCAATTGTTACTCGGGCAACGCCCACGAGCCCAGTCTGCGCGTCAGGTCCTTAGCCTTATCCTTGCGCGGGCTCTTACACAATATTCCACAATATGCGCCTAATCCTCGGCCCTCTCCCGCCAAACAATTACGCTCGTCGCCCTGCCCTAATTTAAATCACCAGCTCACTCTCTCTCTCCCTTTCTCTTTCCCTTTCTCATTCCCTCTCCCTTGCTCGCCTTTGTGGCTGCTTAAAGATTTCCTAAAAACTTACCCAGTTTTTGCCACACTCTTTTGTTGTGCCAATTTTCGTGCTCGAGTTTTCGCATTTATGTTTACGATTCCGACGAAGGTTCTGCGAATTTTTAATTATATCCATTTTTCGCATTTTGCTTAGTTATTTTTGTCAAAGACAAAATCTTAGCCCGATGAAATAAATAAGTTTGCCGCGGAGTTCTAGAAACTATCAAAAAGCGTGGCCTAGTTTCGGACAAGGACTATGCAATTCTGGGAAGTTAACTTTATGGGGTTTACTTTAGTAATTCAATTCGTTTAAAGGGAAGAAACTAAAGCTTATATGGTTCTAGGGATTTCAAGAAATTAAATTCATTGTTTTTTTTTTAATTATATAAACTATTTAAATGCAAAATATTTACAAATATTTAAAGAAGTGAAAAAATTCAGATCAGTTAAACAACTTTGAATGAACAAAATAGCTTTAAAAAAATAATATATTAATTAAGTAAAAAATTAAAAATAAATATATTGCAAAAAATAAACAAAAGATTATTAGAAATTAAATAAACTAATTTAAAATATTTTAAATAAATCTAGTATTTTTAAAAAGAAAAAAATTAACATTATGAGAGACATATAAAGGGACTTCTTTTAATAAAAATAAATATATATCTTGAATAATATAAACAAAAGGTTATTCAAAATAAATAAAAATATTACTTTAAAATATTTTAAAGAAAACTAATCTTTTTAAAAAGAAAAAAAGAAACACTGTGAGAGATTTCTTTCACAAAGAAACATTTAGTTTAAAAATGCTTACATATTAAATAAAAATAAAGTAATTTGTTAAATTACTTTCAATGGTTGACTGATAATTTTTTGGGCAAGCGAAATTCAATTTGTTCATTTTTTTTATTATTTATTATTATTTATTATTATTTATTATTATTTATTATTATTTATTATTATTTATTATTATTTATTATTATTTATTATTATTTATT